>OZ038496.1:8514197-8516697 GCA_964036315.1 Acanthosepion esculentum
AGGACGCATATTTTCTATGAAAATTTCTCTGACTTTTAGGCCGGTAAATGTTGTTTTTTTTTTTTTAAGCGTATCACCCCAAGCAAGGCTGGAGGCCACTATCACGCATGGGGTTACAGAAGGGATGGAGAAAAGCAGATAGGAGTGGTAAAGGAGAGGATGTAGAGAAAGAGAAAGACGGAGGGTCGATCAAGGCAAGGGGGTTACAGAAGATTTGGAGCGAGAGCAGATAGGAATGAAAGATGAAAGGATGTGGAGAAGGGAAGTGGGTAGATCAAGGCAACTGGAGATGACGATTGACGCTACACTTAAACGGTGGGAGATTGTATTTGTCAGGGAAACAGTAATAGGGAAGGGAGTTCCATAGGCGAGATGTGCGAGACATGAAGCTATTGGAGTAGAAGAGACGTCTACATCTAACAGTTTCAACGGGACTATTTATTATAAAGAGAGCATTTACTTAAATATTTGTATCTATAAAAAGAACATATAAACATATATACTGTTTTAATATATATATATATATTTATAATTTTTATTTCATGGCAGGAGAAAACGTTTATCCGAAATCGTTATTTTACCTGTCAACATTCTTCTCACCTATAAATGAAAATAAAATTGCGTTCGTCTGCGTTAGTGGACGTGTGTGTTTATAATTGTGTATGTGAGAGGAACGGAGAGAAGAAATAATGGAATATACACCCGTTTGCAAATTAATTAAAACAACCGCTTTACTTTCCTTCTTTCAACATACGGCCAGTTTTAGATCCACTGGAGTGAGAGGGTGTAATCGATTTCTATTTTTCCTCAGTTTATGCCATTTGCATTGGTGTGCAGTAAAATATGAATCTATTTTCGGTGTGTTATGATGAAATTTGTTTGGCCTTGAACAATATTGCCTCATACGTGATTCCGTCAGATTTTCATCACGCCCAGGCACTACTGTCTCGACTGTCGATGAGGTGTCCCACGGGCATTGTCTGCGAAGGACGTTACTCCAAGTAAGCCTACAAAAATTGAAACGCTGCACGAACACACTGGCAAGCCTTACCAATGAGCATATCAAAGTACTCTCCTGATTTAAATTCAATCGAGAATCTGTGGTCACTCTGCAAGGAAGGATTTCGTAAAATGTATATACAAAGTACTAACATGTGCAGTTTTCATTGGAAAAATACGGAAAAAGAAGGAATAATAACGGAATTATTCGTTTTCTTTCAATTAATTTCCACAAGGGTGTAGCCCTGACCAGCGAGCATATTTATTGATTAACGCTAAAAAGTGAACGATTCCATTTGCGATACAATCATAGTTCAGGTATATCGTAAGTATTTATTATTCTTCGGTTTGATGCTAAACATCTCCCGTGCTTGTTTTGGAGAAACAATATAAAGTAAATTGAAAAGGCTTTAACTCAGCATGCGCCATTGCAGAATGATACGATTTTTATTTAAATAAAAAGTCAGTTAACTTTTAAAAAGTGTCTTTGTATCACAATGCTTTTCTCATAAATATCAGTTTGCTCATTTCTAAAACTGAAAAAGTGCAACTTGTAGAAACTTATGCCCCCTTTAGGTCGAATTTCCCCTCTTCATTTGTTTTATCAAAACGTATCAATAAGCTCATGTTGAAGTACAAATCATGGCGTAGGAGTATGCATTTCATTCTAATCTTTGAATAAATGGAATATCACTTCGGAAGTTCAAGCGGGCAATGTGTATGGTGAAAGATTCGACACTTTCTGAGTATTACTACCGCTACGCTGAGTCACTGACAGTAAGAGAACTCGGGAAACCATTGATAATGTAGTGAGTTCGATCCCTGTTGGACGCATGTAGTGAGTTCGATCCCTATTCAACACATTCGATTGGAAGACATTGATAGCAAATTTGCTCTGACCGAAAGAAAACTTGATGGAAGAAAGTCGTTTGTTGATCGACTAATCCTATTTCCATCAGCGGGTTTAGATGCTATATAATTTTCCATATTTCCATCAGCGGGTTTAGATGCTATATAATTTTCCATATTTCCATCAACGGGTTTAGATGCTATATAATTTTCCATATTTCCATCAGCGGGTTTAGATGCTATATGATTTTCCATTTTTCCATCAGCGGGCTTAGATGCTACATAATGTTCCATATTTCCATTCAACGGGTTTAGATGCTATATAATTTTCCATATTTCCATCAGCAGGATTAGATGCTATATAATTTTCCATATTTCTATCTGCGGCTTTAGATGCTATATAATTTTCCATATTTCCATCAGCGGGTTTACATGCTATATAATTTTCCATATTTCCATCAGCAGGATTAGATGCTATATAATTTTCCATATTTCTATCTGCGGCTTTAGATGCTATATAATTTTCCATATTTCCATCAGCGTGCTTAGATGCTATATAATTTTCCATATTTCCATCAGCAGGATTAGATGCTATATAATTTTAAATATTTCCATCAGTAGGATTAAATGCTATATAATGTTCCATAGTTCT
>OZ038496.1:8521697-8591697 GCA_964036315.1 Acanthosepion esculentum
AAGTCAGCACTTAGAGTCGACAGTCTGTTTCATGCTAGATGAAATTGTCAGGCCTGACGATTGCATCTAGCAAGAAACAGACTGTCGCCTCTAAGTGTTGACTTCTATGTTCACTTTTATATTTACACACGCTCTATCTTTGATATTGAGCACTTTATCCCATAAATACACCACACTTTAAGACTATATTTCTTTATACACACACACATATATATATATATATATATATATATATATATATATATAGATAGATAGATAGATAGATATATATATAGATATATAGTCTAAAGGTTTGCTATATTTATGGGATAAAGTGGTAAATATCAGAGATAGAACGTGTGTAAATATAAAAATGAACATTCGTCTCCAAGTGTTCACTTCAATGTTCACTTATATATATATATATATATATATATATATATATATATATATATATATATATATATAGTGTGTGCATTTAGGCAGCAATCCCTCTTTTATACATGCTTCCTTAAAGACGACAGATAATCTAAGTATCATGTCTGTCCCTTTTACCGAAACATTAGAATTATTACATTTAACAAAACATTTTACTAAACAAAAGGAATGAATCGGTTTCCAAGTGTCGTCAAAGAAGTCAATTCCAACTGACATAATATATTTTTCAACCTCGAAGTTTCTACCTTCACTTTTCTTCTATATGGGATTTTTTTTTCTGATTACTTCTTTTATTTACCTCTCTTCATATTGGTTCTTTACATACGATATTTTGGTTTATGTTAGGTATACGTAATTCTCTTATTTTCCATTATTTTTCATTTGTTTTATTGCTAGCTGTATCTCGTCAAATTTCCTTTATATCTGTACTTTTCGTGGCAATTCAGACCTGTCCTTATTCTATATTTATGTTATATATTTACTTATGTAAAACCGATCTGGAATTTGTTTGATGTATTTAATAAAATATATTTTGTATTCTTATTTCCACCCCAATTGATAAGGTTTATTAAAAAAGTTATTTTCTATATTTCCCCATTTTTTAATTTAATTAAAACGGTATTGTGGATTCCGGGATGAATTCGATATCAATGAATAACAAACGCCAGGAATGGTTAAGGAAAATAAATCTAGGTGACAATTTTTCAAACAAGATCAAGAGAAGACTGATGTTCTACTATAACTATCTCACTCTTACAGAGCCACTAAAAATCAGAAAATCTTTCTTGCAGGAGACTATAGGGTGCTTA
Source organism: Acanthosepion esculentum (assembly GCA_964036315.1). Lineage (NCBI taxonomy): Eukaryota > Metazoa > Mollusca > Cephalopoda > Sepiida > Sepiidae > Acanthosepion > Acanthosepion esculentum. Next base: position 8,522,924 of record OZ038496.1, read on the forward strand.
AATTTTTCAGCGATTTCGTCTCGTTTTGGTCACGCTTATACCGTCTACTATTGTAGGCAAAGAGCCATCTGCTATAATGCCATGTCACACATTGGCACAGCAGGAAGGAAGAGATCTCTGTGGGCTATAGTGGATGAACAAACAGTATTGAGCCAAGGAGAATTTTGCCCACACACATAGGTATTTTGTGATGTCACGAAACATCAAGAATAAATCCAGAGGGTATATTTTTCAATTGGAAGATGAAAGATTTCACTCAAACGGGCGTCGCAAAGAAATAATGAAATAATTCCTATCAGTAGGTTGGTAACAAAATGATGTATTGTGAATAGGAAGTGCTTGTCCAGTCGACGAGTTGAAAGACAGACACGATGCAAATTACCAAGTCCGACAAATCTGGAGAGGAAGTAAAAAAAAAAAAAACTCAAGTAAAGATAGGGAAACATGTAAATGAAATCTACTTTTTGACTGAAAGAAAAATCTGCGATGTTATTTGTCCTGACCTGGCATCTCGGCTTCAGTCACATTTCCACCGCTGTAAGACAGCTTCCCTCTGCTTTGTATATAAATACTTTCATGGTAATTCTTATAATGAACTCTCCTCTGTCGTACTTAGACTTAATTACTGTAAGTACAGTACCAGATGGGCGACAAGGTCTCATCTGTTTACAGTTGAAATGGCTAGATACATCTATAAGTTCTACGCTAACAGTTCTCTCGCCCGTACGTCTAGCTTGTGGACCTCTCTTCCGGCTTCTTGCTTCCAAATAAACTTTTTATTTTTCCAAAATTTAAATGCAATTAGAATCGTTAACTTCTGTCTTCTTAAATGTTGTATTTTTCATACCCTGTCCTTAATAACGTCTTTTTTCCTCGTATTCTCTAAGGGTCCGTAACCCCCTTGCGTCTGAGTTACTTTTTTTGCCTTGCTTGGGATGAAATGATAAAAAGAAAGATTGTGCAACTTAAAAATTCGAAGACTGGATAACGGCAAGATTAGTTGTATTAGAATATTTTATCCACTTGACATGCTCAACTCTGAAAACGCCAAACAGAAAGATATTAGCAGGTGAATGTAGAGAGAGAGGTTCCAATTTCTATACTGTCCGATATGCTAACAAGCTACAGTCAAAAGAAAGCGAATGATAATGGAAAAATAGTTAAATAACAGAGTTTAATAATGAAAGACCAAATCACATATAACAATAATCCGTAGAGAATTCCGTTGCCATTAGGAGATTTTCTCGAACAGAGACACCGAGGCCCTACTTACGCAGAATACATTCTATGAAGACGAATATATACAATAATATACACAATGTATATCTGCTGAAAATCATCCCTATGCTTACATACAAATGTATGATGAAAAAATATTTGTTTAAAATCGATATTTCATTCTTATGCGAAATCCAAAACGCAACAGAAATTTAATAAAATGAATATGAAAAAGCAAAATTCAAGCAATAAATAAATAAATGAAAATTTTTAATCTTCGATTGGTGTTTACCGGGTCTTCCTCCGTCACAAAATCATATTCTTACACAGCGAAAAACATTTTATTTTTAGTTGTCCATGCATTTAAAGAAGGTATCTGGATTAAATATTTTGGTTTTAAATGTATTTTATTTATAATATGTTACTAGATGCGTTAGAAAATTAAATGTTAGTATCGCTAGATACGTAGAACGTCTGTAGCGATGAACTGGATCAATATATATATATATATATATATATATATATATATATATATATATATATATATATATATATATATACAGGGTGGGCCAAAAATACTTTTACAAACTTTGGGTGCGGATTCCTCGCAACAAAACAAGGTGAAAAGACCATATAACATATGTCCGCAAATCCTTCGATGCTGAGTTAAGTTTAATGATTTAGGTAGACGCCATTAAATGTACAATCGAAGATATTATCTAACAATTCTTTTAGGAACTTTGGGGCGGGTTCCTGATTCCACCCTAAACTTTTTTAAACTTAATAATATCATCTGCTATACCAACGTGACAGCTCCGTCACTTACAGGCGAATATTCGTTTGTGTTTTCAATAACGTTAAGGGATTCCTGTCTAACATTGATCCCTACAAAGGATCTTGACCCGACGGTATTCCCGTAATAGTCATTAGGAATTGTGCTCCCAAATTTGATCTTCTTCTCTCTGAACTGTATAATAAATGCCTCTCTGTCTCCTACTTCCCTACCTGATGGAAGTCATCATCTGTTGTTCGCGCTTTTAAGAACACTGGTGAGCCGTTCGACCCTTCCAAATATCCGTCTATTCTACCTCTCTTTGGGAAACTCCTAGAGGCACTGATCAATGGTAATTATCTCTCATTCAACGGCCTTTTCTCAAACAAATTTATATAGCTTTTGTTTATCCAGGTCAGATTCTGATGTATTGACGATACCTTCGGAAAGAGACTATCATGCTATAGATAAAAACGGCGAAGCTTGAGCTGTTGCATTGGGGATATCGAAAGCCTTTGACAGCGCCTAGCATTCAGGTCGTCTACACAAGCTGAAAAGTTTCGTTGTCTCCGGACACTTTTTTGAAGTGATCCTGTCTTTCCTATCTGTTGTGGATTCCGGGATGAAATCAGATATCAATAAATAAAAAAAAAACGCCAAGAATAGATAAGGAAAATAAATGTATTAACGTAATAATACAAGCTGGTAATACGGGTTAGTAGATCCAGGAATGCGGGTTAGTAGCAATAATATATATATACAGTCTTGGTATTGACGTATCGCGCTATGACTCCTAACTGAGTCTAGGTGCTCGTGACGATGACTCTTGTGCTAACGTCCACTAATACTACTCTGATACAGACTTGATATAGACTTGTCGACTGTCTTAACTAACTCCGGATATTCACTGGTGGTAGTATATGTATACCTCGGTTGAGTCCATTTGTGTGAAAAGGGGAGACCCCTTAACACTATCAAATCGTGAAATGAGAGTTATCCTGAACGACCACTCGTCTAGATTATTTCGTATTAACGTAGGTGTCCCCCATGGATCCATCCTTGGCCTAACCCTTTGTCTAATTTTCATTAATGACCTTCTGGATAACATCAGCTTTCAACTTAGTATCTACACTCCTGACACAAGGATTTCCTCCTGTCTCGCAACTAAGGATTATCAGTCCGACAAGGTCAAAATGGAAGCCGATGTCCAGAAACGCTCTCAAGTCCGCCGTTAACGAAGCAAAAGGCGGCTTATTAATTTTAACGCCTCCAAAACTAAAATCCCCTTCAGTAATTGTCTGAAAGATGCATAGCTACCTTCCATTAGTACGGCTGATTATAACCACAAGAAAAGTCTATCGTTGCGCCGTCTCTGGCTCAGGTTCCCTGATGATATGAAGGGGAAACACTATGTTGAATTCATTGCTAGTTCAGCTGCTAAGAAATTCGGTTCACTGTGTCGGTCGAGACAATTTTCCTATCCAGAATCTATTTTACATATCTATAAGACTACCATTCGTCCACGTTTAGAATATTTCTGTCACATATTGTTCGAAGCCACTGCTAATTACCTTGAGCTCCTTGATAAGATCCAAAGAGGAATTACCAATATCATTGGCAACAGGGCTACGGTCACTTTTCCACCGCCGTAGGTTTTCTTCTCTGTCTTATCTATAGATACTTCCAGGGTAGTTTTCGGATAACCTTTTTACCCTGGTAACTACATATTTAAAAGAAAAATTAATCACAGCACGAAATTGTCGTTGAGACCGCATCAATTAACATTTAAGGTGGCTAGATGTAGCATTTTATACTTTGCTAACAGTTTCTTCTCTAGCAATTCTCGCTTGTGGAAATCCCTTCCGTCTCCACGCTTTCAATGCTATGCCAATTACTATCTACTGTCCTCCTGGTTACTCTCTTCCCATTCTGCTCGTCATTCTTTTTTCTGTTCTTAGTTGTGTTGTCGATCAGTAATTTTTTTCATACGAACAACACAACTATCTTACAACAAGAAAATAATAAATTCAAGCTACAGATCTGAGAAGCAATTTATATTAAAAAAATTAAAGCCGGCACTGAACAGAATCAACTATGAATACTGCAGTAATGTTCTGAAATGTCTGTAAAGGAACACCTTTATAACGGTTTAATGCGTGCATGAACATATGATAGAGGAAAAAATTCCATAATTGGTAATTTTCCCATGTTCTAAAGAACGCCCGGCACATTGTCAACCCTTTTGCATTTAAAAGCACAATGACAAATTACGGTAATGGATAGCAACGCACAGCTTTGTATAAATACTTGTACTAATGTACAACATATAGTTTTGTACTACTTGTACCCCTGAAGATGATCTTGGAGGAAAATCGAATTTACTTGGGAAATGGGAAATAAAAGGAAATTAAACAGTTATAGCACATTACTCTCAGCCATTAATATCAATACACGGAAAGTTATACGTGAGTATCAACTGATTTTGTTAAAAATTAGCAGACATAATCTCTGTAATTTATTCAATCAGACATGCTTAAAAGGGAATTTGCTGCCTAAATGCACAAATATAAGCACACGCGCACACACACACACATATATATATATATATACAGAGATAGATAGATAGATAGATAGATAGATAGTGTTGAGTCTTGACTCATTGTTGAATCTCGACTAATGCATGGAATAATAATGCAACACAAAATATACTTAGAACAAGAATGTATTATAACAAGAAAGTGTACACAATATTTACATCTAGTAATTCGGTATATTTCTGGGAAGACGTTCCTGGAGAATGTGTTGACTAAGTCGCAGTCGGGCAGAGTCTCTAGCTGGATCTCTGTATTCGCGCCCCTGTCTTCCGGTACCAACCATTATTTATATAGTCGGTAGTCACCTATGCAGATTAGGTGGATCCTACCACAACACCCCCCTCCCAAGTCTTGGAATCCTTTTTGGATTTCAACTGGCTTCCTATATGGGATGATGATTCTGGTTATTTCTTTGTAGATCCCCTTTGCATACTTCCTATGTATATCTGCTTAATTTTAATATCTTTTTCCCCCATGCCTATCAAGCTCTTCGTTAACTTTCTCTACACTTGCGAAAGGCACGCTACGTTTCTTTTTAAAATTAGGCATAGTATTTTCCTTTAATTCAAATTTAGCTTCAAACTTGTTACATCTTCCAAGACCAAGTGTAAAGGTTTCTTTTTCTTTAATTCATCTTTAATGTCCTGTCTTGTTTGCGTATTACTTTTCTGCAGAATGAGTTTAACGGTTCATCCCACAATTCGAATGTTTCAATAAAATCTGTACCCAACAAGTTTTCTCCATTTCTCAGAATGAAAACTTTCATTTTTTTAACGATCCCGTTCAATTTCATGGGAAGTACAACCTCGCCTTCGAAGTTAATTTCCTTTCCAGTTACCGTTCGAGCGAGTTTCGTTGACTTCATTATTGTAGGTCTTTTTAAAATTTTCCATGTTTTATCGTTCATTATTGTTAAATCTGACCCCGAATCGAGTTGAAATTTGATATTCTTTTTGAATATTTCAGTCGTCACATATTTCCTCAAATCTCTATCTGATTTGATATTCGAATTTGTTTGTCTAATTTGGCTATTGAATTTTTTCGTTTTACAACACGATCCTTTGTGACCATTCTTTTGGCACACGAAACATTTCTTATTTCTATATGGGCAATTTATCTCCCAGTGTCTTTCGTTACAGCGTCTGCAATTATATAGTGGGACCTTTTTATTTTCTTCGGTCTTTTTATTTTTTTGTCTATTATTAAAATACGCCGAATTTTTACTCCAATTTTTTGCTGATGGGTAATTTGACTGTTTTTTTTAATTTTTTTAATATAAGCAATGCCAGCTTCTTCGATTTTTTTCGACTCTTTCTTTAAACTTACGGCCCGTTGACACTCCTCTGCTAACTTTTGCAGGGTAAGGCCTTGTTCAGATTCGAGTTTAGACAAAACTCTACGTCTTATTTCGGCACTCTTACTGGATACCAGTCCTTGAGCAAAAATTAAACACTTGAATTCTTCAACCGTAATCTCTGCCAATCTGAAATTGTCACAATGTCTATTCACTATAGATGCATATGTTAAGTAATTCTGATCGTCGGATTTAGAGACATTCATGCATAACCATCGCTTATGCCAAAGCGACATATTTGCTCCAAACAGCTCTTTTAGCAATTTCACTGTTTCCGAGAATTCCAATTCAGTTGTTTTTCTCGGTAGAACAAAATCTACAAATTTGCTATGTTCTGCTGTACCTAGCTTTCTTAGTAATAGACTGACTTTTCTTGAATTCGACCAGTTTTCACAGTCTGTGTAGAAAATATCTTCATATCGTTTAAAGTACGCTTCAAACGTTTTCTCTTCGTCTGGCACATAGTTGAAAGTTTCCAGCGAATTAAATATGGTGTTATTAGAATATAAAGAATTTCCCTCATTTGCCTGATAGTTGTTTAATTTCTCCAGTGTTAACTTTTGAATTTCTAAAAGTCTTTCCTCTTGCCGTTCTTGATATTTTTGCAGCGCTATCTGTTGTTCTTGCTGTCTTTTGAATAATTCAGATATGACTTTGGATAGTTCCTCCATTTTTAGCTGATAGTGTTCATGCAACAAGGAACATACTTTTAATTTGTGCATCAACGAATATCATAAGCTGACCAAAAAATCGAAACAACGTACGACTTTTAAATTTTATGACTTGCTTTTACATTCACGCCCGTGCTAATCAACTTTGGTATTTTTTTTTTATTTTGTGAACAGAGAGCGTCGGACTTTTTTTTTCGTTTTCGACTTCTGTTCGCGTATTTCAATGACAACGTCTGATTTTCTTATCAGAGGTAATTCGTCACTATATTGTTGAACAAATAAAAAAAAAAAAATTTTAAAGTTCGGTACCTTTCAACGTCGACACGGTGTATTTGGGCTCCTTTTAAATCCATGCATGTTTTTGTAGTCGGCCAATTTTTCTTTTTAGCGGGTGTCTCGTTGTAGATAATTTTTTAATTTAAATTACCGTTATTCGTTTACGACACCTTTCAATTTTTTCTGAGTGAACGTTCCTTTATGCTTAGTCGTCTTTTAACGAGTTCTACATATCCAGAAGTTCAGAATCCTTCGTCGTTACGTTAACGTTGGACTTTGAATTAATAGTTTTTTTTTCAGCCTGGGTTCTTCAATGACTTGTCCCAATTGTTGAAAACTCTCACTATTAATTCTTTTTTTTTTTTTTCGTATGGTTCGTTCTACTTCGTCGCCATTGTTGAAACTTGGCGCATTGCTCGTTCTACTTCGTCGCCATTGTTGAGTCTTGATTCATTGTTGAATCTCGACTAATGCATGGAATAATAATGCAACACAAAATGTACTTAGAACAAGAATGTATTATAACAAGAAAGTGTACACAATATTTACATCTAGTAATTCGGTATATTTCTGGGAAGACGTTCCTGAAGAATGTGTTGACTAAGTCACAGTCGGGCAGAGTCTCTAGCTGGATCTCTGTATTCGCTCCCCTGTCTTCCGGTACCAACCATTATTTATATAGTCGGTAGTCACCTATGCAGATTAGGTGGATCCTACCACAACAGATAGATAGATAGATATAAAACGCACACACTTAACAGAGACACATCCCGATAAAACATGTCAAAATGACCAAGGGAATTCAGAGCAGCATGAATCTATCTTGCTCTTATCTAAAAAAAACAAGTTAAAAGAGACTGTTTGACCAACAGTAAGGACTATCGAAAATTCATGTTAAAAATTTAAAAAAACTAAAAAAACTAATGAAAACTACAGACAAAAGGTTCATTTACTCCATCAAGACATTCATTTATGTAGTTCACTGCTACCAGCAAGCAGAAAATTTTTTTCTCCTGATGATGGCCATGTTGGTCGAAACTAGTCGAGGAATCTAAATGAAATAATAATAAAACGAAAGAATATTAATATACAATCCAGTGTGTCTGAAGATTTTAATTTTTTAATAGATTTTATTGTCCATATATATATATATATATATATATATATATATATATATATATATATATATATATATGTATATATATATATATATATATATATATATATATATATATATATATATATATAAACTGATATTGAGCACTTTATCCCATAAATATAGCACACTTTAAGACTATATTTCTTCATATATATATATATATATATATATATATATATATATATATATATATATATATATATATATATATATATGAAGGTAATGGCTTATTGATGATGGTATTATAAATATTCTCTTCTATTTATTATTAGATTGAACAGTGATGAGATCTAATACATTAGTAAATATATTGATATTGTGTCTAACACGTCATAAGTAATATTAGGTGTATAGGAAGATGCCGAGGCACACACTTTTCAATTAAATAAAACTGAATAGAGTTACAGGTTATTTAGTAAGATGTACGCCATACTCCATATATGATGAATGGAGTTTAAATCGGGTGGGTTTTAAAGCTATTGTTCTTGGATTTGTTAGCATAGTAACTGAGAATACAATTCTTAGCCACGATAGTAGAAACAGTCGAAATAGCTATGTAGCAATAACTGAATAGTATTAAAAAGAGAACACGACATGGACAGCCATATGAGCACAACCTATTTTGATACATTAATTACAGGTGATAATTCGAAATTACCTGACGGATTACCTCGATTGACCGACACTTGAAATTAAAAACAGGAACATGATCAGAAGAAAGATGAAGGCATTAATCCAAACGTAAATAAATTTCTTAAAATACATACTTACATCAATAAGTTGATACATTATGTATGTATGACAAATCATTTTATGTAACAGACACTATTAACTTAACTATTTATTTAACATACATTATTTATTTTCAATGCACTTAATGAACAATGAGAATTTCAGATTGAAATGACAGGTTATGGTTTTTTCTTTTTAATGTGTCTATGTTGTTATAATGAAAATATTTAACAAAAATATTTTTTTCTTTTCTTACTCTGAATATATTGTTTCTGCTTTTAATCTATTATATATTGAGCACCCTTTTAAGAAGAATTAGTTCATTCCGTCTACACTAATCCTATACTTGGGTATATATATATATATATATATATATATATATATATATATATATATATATATATTTGTAAATAAATGACAATAAGAAAACAGTAATTGCTGACGCGTTTCGTCCTAATGCGGACTTTTTCAAAGCAAGTAACGTTACCTGCTTTGAAAAAGTCCGCATTAGGACGAAACGCGTCAGCAATTACTGTTTTCTTATTGTCATTTATTTACAAATATTGTCTTCTCTAAAAGTTAAATTTGAGAAATTTTCACACATATATATATATATATATATATATATATATATATATATATATATATATTATAATTTTATCATATAGACAAAACCATTTTACTGACTATTTCCGATTCTCACCCGTCGAAGTGCAGTTGAAATGCACTGAAACCAAGTTGCATCTTTGTAGTGACTAAAATGTTTTTTTTTCTACATGTTAAAATTATAATAAATAAATAATTATCGCTCCACTATATATATATATATATATATATATATATATATATATATATATATATATATATATGTGTGTGTGTGTGTGTGTGTGTGTGTGTGTGTGTGTGTGTGTATCGTGTATTTAGACACCAATCATTCTTTCATGCAAGTCTCATTAAATATGACAGAGAAGGTGATTTAATTAAGTTCTTTTTATATTTCACATATGATCTTAAGATTATGTTTCTTTTCAGGAGATAAATTATACAAAAACTGTCCAAAAGTTATATTTTTCCGACCGCTGTCGGCTACACAAGGGTGAAATATATTACCTGTTAACTGGGAATAGATTGTTGTATGTATGTATGTATATAGTATTATATAATGTTTTATTTTCAAAACACAGTTTAGCATATTATGTCCCTGTTTAGATTTGACGTTATTGAGTTGTTTATTATTGCTTTTCTTAATAAGGCTTCCATTATTTTAGCGTGTCCTACAAGTAAACGATGCTATTATATATATATATATATATATATATATGATGCTGTTATATATATATATATATAATGATGCTATTTATATATATATATATATATATATATATATATATATATATATATATATATATATATATATATATATATCACAGCCGTAGTCGTTACTCAAGTTTGACGCTCTTGCGATCTTCAGATGAATAGAATTCGGACTGTTCTTTGTTAAGCATTAACGTTGTTTTTATTTTATCTTTCTAGATAATCTGGGCGTTGAACTCTTTACTGAGTTGGTAGGTGTTTGCATTTTGGTCTTTGTTTCTTTTCTTGCTTCTGATTTTTCTTTTCTAATACGTTAGCTCTTCTGGCAAAAGATGTGGTAACGTTTGTCTTCCTTTTGTGCATATATATATATATATATATATATATATATATATATATATATATATATATATGTGCGTGTATTTAGGCAGCATTTTTTCATTCATACATGTTTCATGTCTCATATGCACGTGTTTATCGTTGCTTGGAAATCATTCATGTAAACAAAAACAGACTATCATCAATTTCTTGTTCGTGTATTGCTTAATATATTGTGTAAGTGTCATCTTTGATAATAGCTTATGTAAGCCGAAAGCTTAGATTGGATTAAAAAAAATATGTATCAATATTGTGATTTTCTTTCATTGTTTAATAATAATGTTATTAAGCTTATCAGACGATATGAAAAGAACTTACATAAAATATACAGACAGTACTTATCTATATTATTTAATGAAACATGTACGAATATATATATATATGAAGATAAAAAAAAGAAAGAACTAAGAAAAAGGAATTGAGACGAAAACAACCTTTTAGAATTCAAGCTCAGAGTCCAAAGAAAAAACCTCCAAAACGAGTAAAAGCAACTACGTAGAGTACTCAATACACTAAGTAGAGCAAACCTAATATAAATCTAAAGAGCCAGGTAAAACTACATAGGCTTCATCTGCACGGATCCTCAGGGTAATCTGGCCAGTTTACCCTGACTATTCGTATAGGTGAAACCTAGGTAAGTTTACCTGGCTCTTATATATATATATATATATATATATATATATATATATATATATATATATATATATATATATATATACATTTATATATATATATATATATATATAAAAATACATTTGATAAAAAAGAAATTTAATTTTTATTATATTTTTATAAACTTTGAATTAGGCGTTGAGTATTGTGCTATAGTTTGTGGATAAACTCTCGGAACCTCATATTTTTGTTATTTCTTTTCAAGTACTTTCGAATAACGCTATCATGATTAAGAACCAATGCGCTGTCTGTGTGGTAGTTAGAATTCCTTTGTCTACATCCTAAAATATCTCATCAGGACGTAGGTGATCATGGCTCTGATCTGATTCTTTTTTTCTTTTTTTCTTTTCTTTTAATTACAATGACTTCTTTAGAAAGACGGTAGAAATGTTTCCATAGCAATTTCCATCATTTCGATTCCAGCTTCACACGCACTAAACCTTATCTATGCTGTTCTTGGGCTCATAGTCAGTGGATGAGTAGTTTTATGTTCTTTTTTTTTCCAGATTCTTTGACGCGTTGTCTAAGACTTAACAACACTTAGCAAGAAAAGTTTGAAGCTGGAAAATATTGTTAGATTCAAAGTATGATACTAGCAAAAACCATTAGGCTTACAGACACATCCCGTTGAAATACTGATTCCTGTAAGATCAGCGAAGTTAAGCAACGTCGATTCTGGTCAAAAGCTAGATATTTGACCAATTCGGAATACCTGCTGTTGTTAGCTTGGATGTGTGGGTGGTTTAATGTGTAATGTCTCAGAATTTTTAAACAAGCAGATGGATTCCGATTCCTATTAGGCGAAAATACCGTTGGGAAAGCTTTTAATCAACCTCTTCTCCAAGCAGCTATGGATTAAATAGTAAGTCTTTTATCACTAAAACATTATTATTTCCAAAACATTCTTACAATCTAAAATGTTTGGGCTTAAAATAACCTGTAAATGTTGATAAATTTTAGAAAACGTACCAATTAATCAAAACACTGGCTCTAAAGACTTTTATTGGATAAACCTTAGAAAGAACATTGACAGCCATGTGCTTCTGTTGTACAGGAATTAATACAAGTATCACTGTGGTAATAGGGTTATTATATCTATATATCTATATCTATCTCTCTATCTATCTATCTATCTATCTATCTATCTATCTATATATATATATATATATATATATATATATATATATATATATATATATATATTCAATGCATTTGCAGTGATTACGCATTTATAATTAGGAAATATGATTGTTTTCGGTAAGCAATTATATAATCATTATTAGGATAATAGGGCATTTATATACATTATTACTATAAGTACCATTTTCATAGAAACGAGGAGAGCATGCTCTACTCTTAATATTTCAAATATTTCAAAATTCAGTTCTTGTTGAACTCGTCTCATAAAGTAGTTCAGAATAGCGTGTCATTGAACAGAGGCGATCAGTGATTTCTTCAATCTTCCTTCCGTAATTAGTACTGAAATTTCAAACTGCATAAATGGACTAAATTATTCCTGTGGTGTCTATTCTTCGATGGATTCACAGCAATCATTCGCAATGACCTACTTCTTAATGGAAGGAAGTGTCTAGTAGCAAAATCGTAACGACTTTTAAATTCTATTTTTATTTATGGTGTTCTTAAATATGCGACATTTCTGACAGTGTTCTTAAACATGCGAAATTTTTATTGACGTTGTTCTTAAATATCCGACATTTTTATTGACGGTTTGCTTAAAAATGCGATAATTTTATTGACGGTGTTCTTAAATATGCGATATTTTTATTGACGGTGTTCTTAAACATGCGATAATTTTTATTGACAGTGTTCTTAAATATGCGACATTTTTATTGACGTTGTTCTTAAATATGCGACATTTTTATTGACGGTTTGCTTAAAAATGCGATAATTTTTATTGACTGTGTTCTTAAATATGCGACATTTTAATAGCAACAGGCTTGTTTAAAAGAACAATATACTGTATGTACCGGAAAGTAAATTCACGATTGACGATTCAGAAATTAGAACAGTTTCTATACCTTAATAAATCAGTTTATATTTTAATTAAAACTGAATATTTAATATTCGGTTTAAGTGTAGCGTCAATCGTCATCTCCAATTGCCTTGATCTATCCACTTCCCTTCTCCACTTCCTGACATCTTTCATTCCTATCTGCTCTCGCTCTATATCTTCCGTAACCCCCCTGCCTTGATCGACCCTCCGTCCTTCTCTTTCTCCACATCCCTTCCTTTACCACTCCTATCTGCTCTTCCTCCAACCCTTCTGTAACCCCATGCGTGATAGTGGCCACCGGCCTTGCTTGGGGTGATACGCTTAAAAACAAAAAAACAAAAAACAAACGAAGTATCATGTAAACAGCGCGTACCTTACTCTTTTTGATTAGGTTCCCGTTTACTTATCATCTATCAGTTGCGCCTCTGTCTTTGAGCAGAGTGCGCCCAGGGGCTTCTCTGTCAATGACAGACGGGCAACTGAGGAAAATTATACTGAAGAGGTGCCCAGCCCAGGGGAACAGCTGCCCGAGGCCGCGTCATCCCATTGAACGAGAGGGAGGGATCTGTGCTCGCACAGAGGCCAACGAAACCGACGGTTGCGGGGGCTGAGGGGATTTTTTTGTTACTGTTACGCGCTTGGGTCATCACCTAAAAATAGACCCTGTGTCACGTCTTGTCCTAGTTAGGGGGGAGAGTAAATAACACATGTAAACAGTTCTTCTTTTATGTGTCGTGTCACTTCAGGTCGTTGACGATCGTGACTCTCCACAATGTCCTCTCATTTGTAACTATTACAATATATTGTATGTTTGTTGTCATCGCTGTCCTGTCATCCATTTACACAAGTTAAGTAGATCATAAGCTGTTTTTCTTTGTCATTTTTGTCTTCCATATGTTTTGTAGGTGTCAAACTCTTCATTCTATATCCGTTTTGCGCAGGTGTTCCCATGGAAGTTATTCATGTAAGATTATATTATTTCATTTTTCTATTTTTCTGACTATTTTGTCTTCTGGTATAAATACGAATATAAAATAAACAGTATCTTGGAATACTTCTGTATTCCTAAGACATTATCCAATAATCTTTTTATGGTTGCAGAGGGATAGGAATATCTATATGCATATACTCTCCTTTTATGGGAGTTTTAGAGTAGAAGACCGTTGCGTTTTACTTTGTAATGTCGTCCCATTGTTTTATTTTCTTGTGAAATATAATTAGTATATTTGGTTTGCGTTTGAATCGGACATGCGAGTCATGTATGTGTAGCGCTGCTTGGATGGGAAAACGGTGAACCTATCTCCTCCCCCTAGCTATGGATTAAATATTAGGACTAGTATCTGAAAAAAATAATTGTTATTCTCAAAACATTGTTAATGAAACATTCACTTGCAAAACAGGAAATATTCCTCAACTCTCAAAGGGATGATAAACCGTAAATAATAAAGAGTCATCTAATCTAAATTGGACAGAATTTTATTAATTATATACACTATTTACATTCGGAATATGCTAATCTTTGTTGTTGTTATCGCAGTGTTTCGGCCGTTATTATCGTGGCCATCAGGGGTATATCGATCCGGGAAACCTACAGGAAATACTGAAGGGAACCCATTATCCATATTCGCATTACATTGCCCATTGCTAATAATCTCTCCTAATTCTTATTTTTAGTACTTCTCAGTCTCAATAACGACTGTTCTGATGAAATATAGAGAAATATTAGTTTACCTTTTAGACACGGGTGTGGCTGGAACCTCATCGACAAAACAAGACATTCAAGGAAAACTTTGAAGATTTGGTGTAATGTCTTGGTTTAGTATAATAAGTAGAGTAATGGATAGCGGCACGGATTAAGGAATCAGAGAGCCGAGTTCGAATTCCAATCGGATTCATTACATTCATTTACGTGGTAATACCCTTGAGAAAGGTATGAATCCTCAGCTTTTCTTCCTTCACCTCAGGACAGACAGGGTTCTATAGCCTTGGATGTCAATTGGTCAACCGCAGAAAGAAATAGCAACCTACTGTGGAAAAAAAATCTGCATCGTCAGTCATGTATCGAAAGATACATGATCTCCTAAGCGTGCATAACACATAACTGACTGACTGAACTAGTATAATTTTAGGACCATACAAGCGATAATTTAGAAATAAATGCAGATAATTGGCGTAATTTCTGGACAATGGATTTTATCAGGTATTGTGAATAATGACCAATAACAATTTAAAGAATATATGCCTGCAAGACTGTGCTCTCTCACATTGTCTGAAGTTTTATATTGCTTGCCCAAAATACTTGTAAAGGACACCAAATTAATTGAATTGACTGATCCTTTCCAATTATTACTTCAATAGATCTCGATACCCGAACAATATCGGCTGGAGAGGGGGTATGATGTTGAAAGACGCGAAACAATTAATGTACCTCGGCTAGAAGCATCACTGATAATATGCACTAAAGCATCCAACAGATGTATTTCACGATATATATATATATTAAGGTATACAAGTTGATACCCAATCAGTATCAGCTGGGTCACCATGGAGAGGGGGTATGATGTTGAAAGTCCCGAAACCCCTAATGTACCTCGGCAAGAAACATCACCGATGATGTGCGCTATAGCATCCAATAGATGTAATTTACGAAATAGTCCGCCATAAAAATCGTTTAATAATGGAAAATATTCAAGCAAGTGTCAGAGAAACAAAAAGAATTACATTATGCAAGGCTTAAATCAAAACAAATGAAACATTATTAAAATCAATGATTAAAAAATTGATGATGGTTTTATAAAATCTACGCGCCCATATTAATAAGTATAATAGTATATTTTCAGCAAATATATTTATGTGGCTTATACTTTTTTTATTTTATTTATTAAAAATATATAGCTTTTGTATTTTTTGTATAACAAAACCTGATTTACACCGAAAACATTGTTATCACTATTTTTTAATAAGAATTGAGATCGTTGGATAAAAGTGTAGCCAACGGATGTCTGCAAGTTAAAGTGGAGTCAAAGTATAGAATGGAAAATTTATTACGTTTCTTTTCAGACAAATTCAAAGGTATGAATCTATGTCTTCTCCATTCCTATAGCCACGCGTTAAACTTTGTAGAGACCCGTTAGTTTTTGTGTATTCCCTATTTATATTTAACGCAAAATATCTATCTCATGGACACATGGCACAGTGGATAAAGGCCTTAGTTAGATCCAGTGAAAGCACCCAAAGAGTTGTGAGTTCGATATCTGGTCAAGGCGTTGGAGAACTTGGAGAGGGCAATTAACAGGAGATAACTGATAACTGACATCAATTAGACATAGCATGTAGAAGTAGAACAGTCTACTTCAGCGAGCGAAATGAAGGGTTCAGTTCAACATACCAAACACCTGAAGCGTTGTGATAAATATGACAAGAAAGATGAGGATAATAGTCCGAACAATGTAAATAGTTAACGCAAAAAACCACAAGATATGAAGCAATAAGAATAAACAAAAAACGGTTTTATAACAACAACGATATTTAGGCAGGTCAAGAACTAGGTCAATGTTATTCAGACGTAGTTGAGAAGATAATTTAAATATTAACTGACCAATTAGAAGTTGTGGTTTTCTGAAAATATGTATGAAGCGGAATAAGCTATGTGGTCTGCTTTTTGCACAGATTTGTACAAAAATTAATATTGATAAAAAAAAAGTGGTATCGGGATGCTAAAATATCAATGAAAATTGAGTCTTCTAGCCTCAAAAGTCAAGGGGTAAAAGTAACCCTGAATTCAAAACCAGTTTCGTTTGTATTTGTCAAACCAATCATTAAAAAACATATTTGCTGCAGTAGCCACGATAGCAACACCTAAATTGTGGGCCACTTAATGGGCAGAAGAACAGCACTAAGACGTACTAGGAGGGGGCATTATTATATTAAACTTACAACATATATTGGCCTTATAAATAATTCACACTATTTGCTTTATAAATATATCAACATTATTTGCCTCATAAATACATCCACATTATTTTAATAACATTGGTTAATTAATGGAAATGCTGTTTATAAATTAATACGTAGACTAATCTCTGAAAATATTGGGTTTCTTCTAATTTTCTTAATTATACTCTCCCTCTTTCTCTCTCTCTCTCTATCTATCTATCTATCTATCTATCTATCTATCTATCTATCTATCTAATAATAAATAAATCCCAATTATACAAATACTACCAATCCTACGTTTCATCAAATAGGATCATTCATCCACATAACCCCATGTAGTAAAACCTAGGTCGGTATTACCTGGCTCATTAGAATTTATTTATTTTAATTTGGCTCTACTAAGTGCATTGAGAACTCTTCATTTTAACTTATTAATCGCTGTATTTTGTTTTCTTTGTACCAGAGATTTACGGTTCTGGACGATTTCGTTCGCCCTCTTTGGAGGTTTCTGGTACTTTCTATTTTTCCATTTTCCTCGGATGCCAATTTATTTGAAATTTGTGCTCTCTAGTTTTTTTAAACCCACCGACCATATATATATATATATATATATATATATATATATATATATATATATATATATATATATATATTTATATATATATACCCATTTAGTCACAGAGGAGCGGTTAGGTTAGCAACGACGATTTTAATTTGTAGTTTAAAAAAAGTTAAATCGACTTTGCTAATCGAAACGATCCTCTGTGGATAAAATCGGTTATATATATATATGTATATATACATATATATATATATATATATATATATATATATATATATATATATATATATATATATATATATAGAGAGAGAGAGAGAGAGAGAGAGAGAGAGAGAGAGAGAGATTGATATGTATATATATATATATATATATATTGAGAGAGCGAGTGAGACAGACAGAGAGACAGAGATAGAGAGAGATGTTTCCTCTTTATTTTTATCTTTATTTTTCTATCTATCTATCTATCTAGATAGATAGATATAGATAGATAGATAGATAGATAGATAGATAGATAGATAGATATAGATAGATATGAAAAGACTGAGATAGATAGATAGATAGATAGGTAAATATTAACAGACTGATATATATATATATATAAAGAAGGCGAAATCTTGCTCTCTCTCTCTCTCTCTCTCTCTCTCTCTATAAATTTATATATATATATATATATATATATATATATATATATATATATACATATCAATCTATATACTATCTATCTATCTATCTATAGATAGATAGATAGATAGATAGATAGAGATAAAGAGAGAGAGAAAGGGAAAACGGGAGAAAGAGAGACCGGGATCGGGGAAACATGCAGTAGCGCGATTTTATGTTAAACTGATTTTTCCGCGTTGTTTTTGTGTCTGATCATAATAATAAAACAAATTCTCGCCATGTTTGATAATACAAAACGCAGGAAAATGTCTTCGAAAAGGTAAATGAAACAAAAACCGACAGTACAGATGCTGTTTGCATTTTAAAAATACATGCTATCTTTGTTTTTGTCTTTTCACTTAACGAACAAAGACGATAAGCTTTCTTTCATGTTCTTTCTTCACGTTCCTCTCTATCTCAATTTGCTTTCAGTTTCCGCACTTGAAGATGACAAAGAATTGTCGAGGAATGGACAGCGATTAGAACAAATTACTATATTTCATGAGAGACGGAAAGAGAGATTAATTTGTGAAGATAACGAGAATAGATGCAGCACAAAATCATTGAAAGAAAAGAGAGAAATGAAGACAGCTAGAAAAAGTGACATAACTGGACGAATCTAATATGAAATATAAAAAAAAATGGGTTTTGGGTCGAAAAATTCGATACTTCGAAGCTTACAATAAAATTAGGCAAGAAACTTACGCTGAAATATTCAGTAGGAGAAGAAAAAGAAACGAGGAAATTGATGTGAAATTCTGAGAATGATGAGAGAAGAAAAAATGGATATGAATCGAAAGAAATTAAAGACAGATCTCTACAGGAGAAATAGGAGGAAGATAAGATTTTGAGGACAAGGAAGGAAAAAAAAAACTTTGTTGAAAAGATTCTAATGGAATGGTGAATACAAAAGAGGAAGAACGACAAGAGAACATTTTAACAGAACCTTGAAGACATAAGAAAACGGAACTAAAATGAATTGAAAAACTATTGGCTCCGGAAAATGATCAAAGGAGTAAAATAATACATATAGGATAAATCTGAGATAATAAACATACACGTACACACATACATACACATACGCACACACACACACACACACATATATATATATATATATATATATATATATATATATATATATATATATATATATATATAAAATTCTTAAAATGTGTGTGTGTATGTATGTATGTATGTATGTATGTATATATGTGTGTGTGTGTGTGTGTGTGTGTGTGTGTGTGTGTGTGTGTGTGTGTGTGTGTGTGATCGGATGTTGTTTATACATTTCCACAGTTTTCATCCAATTTTGATGATTACTATTTTTTGATAGATAATTCTTCAGTGCCGGTTTTGAGTCCAAATTATTAGCGACAATGGCCCTCCACTACTTCCTGTCCATTTCAACTATCAGCAACGGATTACTATTTACTATCTCTTCTTGATTATATATCTTTCATAAAAACTTTAATAAAAATAAATAGTTTAAATTATTACAATAATATTATTAATTATTATACAGTTAAATTTATATAATTAATTATATCTATATCTATAATTCTCAAAATGTGTCGGTGTGTGTGATCGATCGGATGTTTATGTATTTTCACGGTTTTCTTCCGCTTTCAATGAAATATTTTCTGTTTCATAGATAATTCTTCAGTGCCTGTTTTGGGGCCACATTGTTGGCGACAATGACTCTCCACTACTTCTTGTCCATTCTAACTCTCAGCAAAGTTTTACTATTTAGTATATCTTCTTGAATATAAATCTTTAAAATAAAAGTTTAATAAAAAATAAATACTTTAAATTATTAGAATATTAATTTTATTTATTATTATACAGTTCCCTTTTCAGGTCACCCTTCTATTCAAATTCTTACCCCCCCTCCGTTTGGGGATGTCCCTGAATTGCCCCCAAATGTTGTTACTAATATTGATTTTCGGGTGGGCTGAATTTAAACTTAAACTGCTCCAATGAACGGCAAAGATTCCTAGTAATGAAAGACCCGGTCAAAGACGGGTTATACTGCTAGTTTATATATATATATATATATATATATATATATATATATATATATATATATATATATATATATATATATATATTCAAGACATTTTTGATATGTTTAACGTTTTTTTATATAAAAAATGTCTTTAAATAAATTCTAATTCAAAAATGTATGACGTCATTTGTTTAAATTTGATACACTAAGAGCGGATATGAATAGAAGAGATTCATGGAAGATTTAAGTTTAAAGATAGTAAAATCGACCTGGCTAACCGGACGCTTCACTGTGGCCTAACGGTTAAGGCACGTCACGCGTAATAACGGTTACGTATAGGATACAGTTTCCATTCAGGCTGGTAAATATTATTTAATACTGTTTATTATAAACAGAGCATTTACTTAAATACTTGTATCTATAAAAAGAACGTTAAACATATCAAAAATGTCTTTAAATAAATTGTCGGACTATGTCCAATTCAATATATATATATATATGTATAGAGAGAGAGAGAGAGAGAGAGAGAGAGACAAAGAGTGAGTGAGGATTTTGGCAGCAACCCCTTTTGAATACATGATTTATTGGGCAGATCATCAGTCCAAAAGCTACATCAGGATTTCTGCCAATTTTATTTCGATATCCATTTATGAAATGATGCAGGTGGGCCAGAGGAGAGGTCTAGAAGTCGTTGACCCTCAACTGTGACTACCTACGCTATAGTTTATTATGGCAATGTTGCAGAAGTAGCAGTTGTACACTATTTACATTATTCGGACTATTGTCCTCATCTCTGTTGCCATATTTATCACAACGTTTCGTCCGTTGTCCGCTCCGGCCTTCTTCAGGTGGTTGGAATGTCGAACTGAACGCTTTATTTCGCTCACTGGGGTAGACTGTTCTAGTTCCATGTGCCATGTTTAATGGATGTCAGTTATCAGTTATCTCCTGTTAATTCCCGTCTCCAAGTTCTCCACTGCCTTAACCGGGTATTAAACTGACACTCATTTTGGGTGCTCTCACTGGATCTAACTGTCCATCCATTAGACATGGCACTTTGAACTAGAACAGTGTACACCAGCGGGCGGAATAAAGGTTTCAATTCGACATTCCAACCACCTGAAGAAGGCCGGAGCGTACATCGGCCGAAACTTTATGATAAATAAGCCATCAAGGATGAGGACAATAGTCCGAATAATTTAAATACGCTGTTTTTGTCTGAAATAGGGAAGGGACTGTTGTGGTTTATTCGTTTAAATTATTTTGGTTTACTCTATATCAAACTGAATGTGTTATTTAAGCCGACAAGATTTTTACGATAGGTTCTCATGAATATAATATGTATTTTTTGTAAGAAATCCGTTTTTAAATCAGGTTTTATTGACGCATTTTTGCGAAGAAGGTTGTTGTCGAGAGTCAAATATATTGATTTTAATATTTTACCCCAAAATGTCTTTTTGTTGATTTTTTTTTTTTCAAAAAATATTGTTGACAATAATTTTTCATTTTCAAAAATGTATCGCTGGTATTTTTGCTATATAACTTATTTTTACACTTTCATATTGTTTTAACCCCAGTTTCGGAGTGAAAATAGTTAAATATAAACGTTTCCTCCTCTCGCAATTCTCGCTTGGGGGACTCTCTTCTAGCCTCTTGTTTTCCAGTCTACTTTGTTCTTCAATTATTCAAATACAATCTCAAATGTTATCTTCTTAATTCATGATATTTTATTGTTCTCGTTCGTTTAATGTTTTTAATACTGATTTTTCTTTTCTTATATTCTCCCACACCTAGTAATGCCTTGTGCCGTAGTGGCTTTACTTTGTTGCTTGGGGTGGAATGAATAAAAAAAACAGCCTATGGGAAAGACAACTCTGGTCACAATTGGTTATATGAGAGGCTAGCAACTGTCTCCTTCAATAGCTTCTATGTCTACTAAAGCTGAACATTAAGCATTGTGAACATGTGACCCTATCCAAAACAGAGTTGTCTACAAAGTACAGAGTTTATTGATGCGTGTAGAATTTTGTTAGTCTTTTGCTCAGAATTATATCAAGAATAACAATGCGAATGCAAAACGATGTGTAACTGTTTTTTTTATAGATTAAGCAAAATGGTTTGATAAATTTTATCACAAAAAGCTGTTGGAATTGCTAGATAACCTTGGCATATTTGGAAGGATATTGGAATAATCCAAAACCTATAGTGTCAGGAATCTACCTGCATACGGACTGAAAAGGAATTTACTAAATATATAAAAATAGAAATTCGTCTAATACAAGGATAAAAGGATGTGTCTTCTCGTCGGATTTATTCAACTGAGGCGATTTTGAGGGGATTATAAGTCCTACCAGGATTTATTATTGACGGCCACAATCTTGACAACAACATAACATATACTGATGTCAGGGTGTTCATAAATGATTCAGGAAAAAAATAACTTTCTACAGATGCAAAGCGAGAACTAAAATGAAACATCTGTTGCAAGAAGACAGAATGTATGGTTGTCAGTAACCGAAACACATCAACATGCATATTACAGTATTGCAGGTACCAAAATCAAGCAGATAAATCTACTTAAATATCTGTGAAGTGATTTAAAAGAGAATGGAAGTGCGGCACCGAAATCAGAAGACGCATTTGGATACTGAAATATATTTTCCAAAAGCTAAGCAAAGTATTAAGAAAGAGGAAAATTTGTTAGAAAGAAAGCAAAGAGTACTAAACAGTTACGGAATATCGGTCCTTCTATATAGTAGTAAATATTGGACAATATCATCACGGATAAAAGATAAAAAAATTAAACGTAGCTGAAATGCTGTTATACAGAAGGATGATGAGAATAACATGGACTGAACATGTGAGCAACGAGGATGCTTTAAAGAAAAGGGAAACAAATATGTCACCCTAACATAACATCAGAAAAAAAAACAGCTTAAATTTTTAGGTCACATTATGAGGAAAGAAGGGTTGGGAAACTTGACACTCACAAGGCAAATTGACGGCAAGGAGGACAGAAGGAAACAGAGTATAACCCTTGCCTAACCAGCTAGTGTAAATGAATGGCAGAACAGGGATTAGGAGAGATAAAAAAAGACAACATTTGTTAAGAGCTACAAAGGACAAGTAAGCTTGGAGAGACATGTTAAATTAACAATAAATAATGAACCTTTATTATATTATATTATATATATTGTGTACGAGAGGAAATGATATCAGTTAATTATATGCCTTACGTGATACACGATTGGGCGATCATGTATTTTTCGATACTGACGAGATTTTCCCGTTGCAGATTGACATTTCTTTCTGTTGTAGACTGCTTGCCAACCCAGGTTGAAAAACACAATTTGTCCTGCTATACAACCCATAGCTGGTGGGAAGAGATGGATTCATACTTTTCCCAAGGGTATTTGTGCATAAGTTAATCTAAATAACTCGACTGGAATTCGAACTCAGCTCTCCGAGTTCTCACTCCGAGGTGCTATCCATTACACCACAACGCGCATCCTGGACACGATATACACAACCAAAAACACACTGCAAAAAGAAACAGAAAAATTCACAAGTCAAGGTTAATTACTAATCTTTTCACATTCTTCATGAGATATCATGTTAAACCTTGCATTTTTATAGCCATAGCATTAGTTTCTACTTGGATAATTTCGTTAGAGTTTTTGTTTTTGCTAGAATTGAAGACTGTTGAAATGCTGTGTATTATATAAACTCCTGTATGGCAGTGTTTGCTGGACTGCGTCTTCTATAATGAAGACGAAACTTGAAGCTACAATGATTTGATTATACAGATAAATACTCAAAATGACATAGACAGAACATGAGAACAATGAGGAAGTTTCAATGAAAATCGGAACTACAAGAAAGCAGTTTCTTACAACCAGAAAAAGAATGCTGAAATTTCTGAGACGTACATGTTGTTGTTGTTTTTGGGTTTTATGGCATATCAACCACTATGGGTTATTTAATGCCAGATCCAGTATTTACTAAATATATCAAAAACGTATAGCTGGCAACATCATTGTTTCAAAAACGTATAGCTGGCAACATCATTGTTTCAAAAACGTATAGCTGGCAACATCATTGTCTCAAAAAAGTATCGTTGGCAACATCATTGTTTCAGTGTGCTGGAAAAGACCTGGAAGGTCACTATTTTTCCATAGCTGGGACTCTAACAGGTACTACCACCCCGGGTCAGGGTGGACCTGGGAACACCAGCATTTACGAGGTGGTTCCACGCTTCCTCAAAACCTCCTGATCAGAGGCATTGCTGTTGGATGCAGTTTAACGTCGTACCCAGGACGACTGAGACGTACAATGAGGGTTGAAGGAGAAACGATTCTAACACTCAGAGGGTATACTGAAGGTAAGATTAGCAAAGGGAAACAGTGAATAACATAATTATTGAGCTTGTGTAAAATAGATGTCAAAACAAGGGCAAATACGGATGGGAAAGTAACAAAAATTCCATAAATCAACTAAATATTGGTAGTCGTGGAGAGTAATGATCGCGTATGTCCTAAAGGAGCACGAAGCTCAAAAGAATATCAATATATGCAAGAAACACTGCATAATAGTGATATAAACAAAGTTCGGTGAACTTGGAAGCTTGCCTTAGCACAGTAACGAGTTAGCTATTTTCCTCTAACCATATTCGATGAGGCTGTCAGTTCCCTAATAAATGTGAAATCATGTGCTGCGACCTTATGTCGTAATAAACGCGGTGTCCAAGTGGTTGTAGTCCACCAAAACCAGAGGTCGATATTCCAGGCCACGTAAAAGCTCGTAATTTAAATACTTATTTACAAGACAAGAAGCACATTCTTACTACGAAGAATACCGCTGCGCAAATCCATTTTTCATTGTGCTAGGTAAATAACTATAAATTATATTTGTAAGTAGAAAAACTATTTCCTAGACTTTTGAGTAGATCCAGTCTCTTCATTGAATAACGAGAAACAATTATTTTCTCTAAATACAATAATTTTAAAGACTAACCTATATGAATAAATGTGAAATCGAAGCACGAATTCCGAGGTTGAAAATCACCAACTCGACTTTACATTTATTTACACGCTAAACGCTCAACATTTGTATTATATATTATCGACTTACAGGCAATATCACTTTTCGGGTTTAAATAATTTGCATATTGATTTTACAAAACTATGTTTCATTAATTAACTAACCTTCATTGCTGTTCTTTTATTGGATGAGTTTTCTTTCATATAAAAAATAATTCTGTTTAGTAATATTGTCTTATATAGTGCAGAAAAGTGTTCGAAATCTGCATTTTACTTGGCTTTCAACAAGTTGGCATCTATTCGTAAAACTTTTTAAAAACTATAACAAGCCTGTTCCCATACTAGACTAATTAAATTCTTCTGTCTTTACGGTCATATTCTTTGAAAAATATACTAAACATCCACAACACCTTCAAAATTTCATAAATAGTCAAAACTAATCCCATAGAAAACCAACCAATTTTTCATAGAAAAATTACCCGGTTATTTTTCTAAGGTAAAGATCAGTTTTTATAGGGTGACCCCCCAAAAAACGGGAATTTTTGAAGTGCGTATTGACAGACATGAACAAGTGTCAACACTCCGAGACAGTGACCGTGAGCAAGTAAGGATTTCGCCATTTTAGTAACGAGAATGAAATTCACAGTATCCCAGCTGAGATGTTGCAGCAGTCAATGAGGAATCTCAACAGCAGATTTCAAGAATGCATTCGTACAGGAGGACGCCATCTACAGGACATAATTTTCAAAAAATGAAAATTCCATCATTGTTTCTTAAATGGCATATTTTAAGGTTTCAATTATATGAATTAAATATTTATTCTTCCATCACTCTTGGTTTTATTCGATCGTTAAAAAGTTCCCGTTTTTTTGGGTCATCCTATATAACTAGCGTCCATAATTAGCTGCTTTTTTTTACAGAAGTTACAGTGTGAAAATTCAACAAACTACATTCTACCGAAATGGATTTTTCTGTGTAGGCGGAACATTTTAAAAAAAGCAAACAATGTTTCATAGACAAACAGATCCCCCTCCCCCGAAAGAAAATATAAAAATGCTTCCTTTTTAATTTATTTATTGTTAAAAAGTCTTAACACAAATAAGCTAATGACTAATTTGCATACACAGCTTAAATATCTTCTATTAAATGATTGTCTTTTTTAAAAATTTTAACTAGAAATTCATTCACAATTACAATTTAAATGTCTAATATCTATTGTTTTCTTCTTGATATTAATTTCCATTGGACTTCTAATGAAAACTTTTTTTTGGCCAGTGTTTCTATTATTAAATTGGTTTTAATTCTTTTTACCATTATGTTTTTCATTCATGCAAATCTTACTTTCCAAAGCGATAGCTAGAGGACGAAACCTGCTAGTTTATAATAATAATCCATCTGAAGTTATTATGTAAATCACATAAACCTTAACAAGTCAAATTGTTTTTATCATTTTTTGTCAAATTTTAAATGATTAAAAGGCAAGACAAATCTTGAGTTAATTTTTGTAGTTAGTTTAAACATATTAAAGTTATTGGATTTATTATAAAAAGCGTGAAGTCATTGTGCAATCACTTTTTACCTCGACTACTAGATTAGTCTTAGGTAAGACGATAAACTACATCCAGCACAAAACCTGTGACCGAAGGATTGGAGGACTTTGAGGAAGTTGAAACCACTTCGTAATTGCTGTTGTTCCCAGGTTGACCCTGAGCTGGGTTGGTAGCAACTGTTAGGGCCCCAGCTATGGGCAAATAATGAACGCACAAACAAAAAGGAAAATATATGCAAGTAAAAAATAATATATATATATATTTCATTGTAAAAATACCAGCAATCCATATTTCTATAAAACATTATCAAAATTACATATATCAATGCATTTTGTCTGCAGTTGAGGACATACAGTTGCGTTCAAAATATTTAGATTTAAGTAACCCCTGGACGTTGATATAACATTAAACATGATCAACCAACCAACCAACATGAAAGAACACTTTCATGACATTAATCCACATAATATCCTATAATCACTTAAAGAAATCAAGCTGGGTTCCAAAAGATAACTTCAGCAAAACTACAACATAAAACACACATATCACCGCCACTAGTAATTATGCTTACACAGCCATTTTTATGTAAAAAAGCTGAGTATCATCTACCATGTATTCAATTGTGAAAGCGGAATAACACATTTTATTTTACCAAAACACTCAATAAAATAGAATTACTGCATTAAATGTTCCATAGGTTTTGATATATTGTTAAACAAACAAAACAATAACAAGGTAATAAAAAATATTCAATGACCAACTGCTATAACAGAACAAATAACAAGCATATATGACACACTTTGTAAACATATAGATCATAATATAGTGGCCGTTCCTATAACAATAACAGCCAACAATCTATTATCCACTGAATTTGTTAATTTTCATACATCAACAGGTTCAACTTGGTTTACTTGCTTTTCATAGGTTTGCTTTTCTCCCATATTGTTTGCAACCTTCATATAGCCTCATCTAAACAAGTGACCATAGATTTACGATCGAAATCAAATCGGGACTCGATATTAGTCATTCCAATATCTTATCTACCGTAAAACAATTACGATGAAAAGGGTCACAGGTGAAGTTAGATAAATTAGAAGAAGCATTGTTGTAGAAAAATACAAATGATATTACGAGTATGGTTGAAGGAGGAAGAACAGAAAATTTTATGTGTGATACAAGAAAAAAACATGAGAACCCACAATATCACATATCATACTGACAAAACTGTGGACACAGCGATTAGAAAAAATATGAAAAAAGGCAGAGGATACTGCGGGTCACAGTGTAAGTAAGTGTGGCATGTGGAAAATACGATTATCTACGGAAACACGACCTATAGGAAGTATTGTATCCTGGTGAATATGTGGGAAATATTAACGCGACAGAGCAAAATTGTGTATGATCTTAAAACCATTTGCAGTAGTGGAAAGCTGTGTAAATTTTTCTAGGATTTACCGTAAGATATGATGATCTAACAGAAGAAACTAGGCCAGACATCATTACTGTCAAGAAGGAAGACAAACAGCGTCTGATCATTGATGTAGTGGTATCACGGAATTGCAGGATTTTTTTATTAAAATAGTTGTACCTGTTGTTGTGGGTGACCCTGAAACAGTGGCAGACAAAATAAAAAAAATAGCTGGGTAAAATTGAGAATGTGATTTGAACAGGGATGTTTCACAAAACATCACTTTGTTTAGAAGAGCGAGAATTCTCAGAATGTTTTTTGAGATATATAGTACTTATATTATTTACCTGATGGGGATAGTAGTCCGAATAATGTAAATAATGTAAGTAATCATAATACCTCATCTCAGAGATATAGAGGCCGAAACGTTGTGAATATGGCAATGAACATCAGGATAAGACTCCAAATATTTTAAATAATGTAAGTAATTACAATACCTCATCTCAGAGATATAGAGGTCGAAACGTTGTGAATATGGCAATAAAGATTAGGATAGCAGCCCGAATAATGTATATAATGCAAGTAATCATAATACCTCATCTCAGAGATATAGAGGCCGAAACTTTGTGAATATGACAATGAAGATGAGGATAACATACCGAATAATGTAAATAATTCAAGTAATCATAATACCACATCTCATAGATATAGAGGCCGAAACGTTGTGAATATGGCAATAAAGATTATGATAGCAGTGCGAATAATGTATATAATGCAAGTAATCGTAATACCTCATCTCAGAGACATAGAGGGTGAAACGTTGTGAATATGAAAATAAAGATGAGGATATCATACCGAATAATGTAAATAATGCAATTAATTATAATACCTCATCTCATAGATATAGACAGATAGATATAAAATGTTTCTTTTAGTCATTTCATCCCAAGTATGACAACAATGCCACTCAGACGGAAGCGGTTACTGAACGTTCGAGAATATAAGAAAATAAACATTATTAATAGGCGACAAGAATGAAAGAACGGGAATTAAGAAGACAATAGATAACGATTGATATCGCGTTCAATATTTTAAGATCAAAGTTTTCTGGGAAGCAAGAGGCCCGAGGAGAGATCTCCGCAGGTGAGTAGTTCTATAGAAGAAACAATTAGAATAAAGTTGAAAGAGGAAATATCACGAGGTATGATCATTTTGTAGAATCATTATTAAATTACGCAATAAGATTTGTGTGAAAAAACACATTATTATTATTATTATTATTATTATTATTATTATTTGATTTCCTTTGATTTCTGGTGTGTACTCATTTCCTTCCTGGTCCCGACCAGAGACATAAGATCAGAAATGTCATCATGACATTTTCCACTGAGCTATTTAAAAAAAAATCACACATATTTTACATAGATAAACCACTTCGTAATGTGCGGTCTGCTCTTTGAGTACAATGTTTTGTATTTATTTAACGCATGTGCTACCAGAGATCTCTTCAATCAATCCAAGGGGTCCAAAATGCAACTGGAATTTTTTATTTTTGATGTTCTTATGTGCCACATTTTTTGAGATTTCGATTTCAAGGTCCTTGTATTTTGATAGTTTTTCGGAGATCTTCAAAGATAAATTACAATCTGCAGGGACTTCCATATAAATACGGAGGAACTTCTTTTTGTTGCGGTCTCCAATAACGATATACGTGCGATTAGCGTTGATTGTTCTGTCTCTGTGTATTGTGAAGCTCCATAATAATGTTACAAGTCCTATCTCCGCAACAGGGTGTGGATGGTGTTCATACCAATTTCTTTTAGTTTCCTTCCCGTAGAAGTTGCAGATTTTCCAGTGCAAATGTTGGTCAACTCTGTCATGCCGTGTTTTATAATCAGTGGGTGCCAATATGGAGCAACCTGATACAAGATGATCAATTGTTTCTGGGTAATTATGACATAACCTGCATTTTGGGTTAACACAATATTTTAGTATGTGTGCTTGATAATTTTAGTTAATAAGCATTGTTCCTGTGCAGCAAGGATAAAACCTTCAGTTTCAGCTTTCAACCCTGTACGGGATTTGTCTGCATCAGCTTGTTTGGTACAGGCAAAGTATTGACCGTGAAGTGCTTTATCTTGCCATTGTTACTGTATCTGGTCGGTTACATTAGCTTTTGTTTTCTTTTTTTAAGTATTTTGCAGCTACAATCTGCGAGTTTATTTGTTTTTTCTTCTCTCATTTGAAACTCTATGGTTGTTTTCCTTTATTACGGAATAAATATGCTCATCTCTTTCATATTATTTGGCACATATCGACATCAAGACTTCTGTAGTTTCCAGGTACCTTTGAAGGCCAAATGTTGTAGTTTTTTGAGACAGTTCTAGTTGAACTAATCTTCTGCCTCCTTCAGACTTGGGCACATACAGACGATCAACATCAGCTTTCTCATTTAATAATGATAATAATAATAATAATAACACCCTTAATAGATTTAGATTTTGCCACGAAGATGAGAGAATTGGAGCATGATGAAACTTATAAGTACCTAAGAATTAGTGAGGGAGATGGCATACAACGCCCCCAAATGAAAGAGAAGGTAAGAAATGAGTACTACAGGCGTGTACGCCTCGTACTAAATACCGAGCTTAACTCAAAAAAACGAATATCAGCCATAAACACCTTAGCTGTTGCTGTGGTGCAATACAACTTTAATGCCCTTAACTGGACCATAGCTGAAATTAAGCGAATGGATGCCAAAACGAGAAAGCTCCTCACTTGCTATCGCATGCATCATCCCAAAGCTGATATTGATCGCCTGTATGTGCCCAGATCCGAAGGAGGAAGAGGACTAGTTCAACTAGAACTATCCTACAAAAGTACAACAATTGGCCTCCAAAGATACTTGGAAAATACAGAAGACTGGATGATGGTATGTGTCAAGGAACATGAAAGTAGTAAGTGTCTTTACTCTGTAGTAAAGGAAGCCGACAAATTCAAAATGGAGTTTCAAATGGGCACAGAAATTCAAATACATCACTGTACACCGGCTGAAGCTGCAAAATACTTAAAAAGAATGCAAAGACAAATGCGACCGACCAGATAAAGAAACAATGGCAAGATAAACCGCTCCATGGCCAATACTCTTCCCGTACCAAATAAGCTGACGTAGACAAAAACCGCACCCATCAGTGGCTACAATGATAAATCCTTCAGTTTCACCTTTCAACCCTGCACTACGCAGGGTTGAAAGGTGAAACTGAAGGATTTATCATTGCTGCACAAGACCAATGCTTGTTAACTAGGAATTATCAAGCACATATACTAAAATACTGTGTTAACCCAAGATGCAGATTCTGTGACAAATATCCAGAAACCATTGATCATCTTATATCAGGTTGCACGATATTGGCACCCACTTAATATAAAACCCGGCATGACAGAGTGGGCCAATATCAGCACTGGAAAATGCTCAACTCCTATGGGAAGGAAACTGAAAGAAACTGGTACGAACACCACCCTGACCCGGTTACGGAGATAGGACCTGTTACAATTCTATGGTACTATACAATACACACTGACAGAACAATCAAAGCCAACCGCCCAGACATTGTTATTATAGACCACAAACAAAATAATTGCCTCCTTACTGATATGGCAGTCCCTGCAGACTGCAATGTATCTTTGAAGATATTCGAAAAACTGTCAAAGTACAAGGACCTTGAAATAGAAATCTCAAAAATGTGGCACATGGGAACCTCAACAATTCCTGTTGTAGTTGGAGCCTTTGGACTGGTTGGAAAAGATTCCAGTAGGCTGATTGAAGGGATCCCTGGTAGTCCATGCCTCAAAGAGATACAAAAAATTGTTCTGACAAGTACAGCCCACACTTTACGAAGAGCTTTATCTATGTAATTATTTTTTTATTTTAGTTTATTTTTATTTTTTTTCATTTATTTTTTATTTTTTTGCAGTGGGAAGTGTCATAATGCCATTTCTAACCTTAGGTCCCTCGGCGGGACCCGGAAAGTAATGTGTAAACGCCAGATATCAAAAGAAATAATAATAATAATAATAATAATAATAATAATAATAATAATAATAATAATAATAATAATTATTATTATTATTATTATTATTATTATTATTATTATTATTATTATTATTATTATTTCCTTTGATTTCCGTTGTATACACATTTGCTTCCGGAACGCAACCAGTGACCTAAAATCAGAAATGGCTTGAAAACTTTTTATATTGATCATTTTTGAAAAAATAAAATAAAATGATCACACACAATTTATATAGATAAAGCTCTTAGTAACTGTACTTATAAGTAATTTGTTTGGAATTCTTTAAGCCATGGGCTACCAGGATCATTTCAATGAGTCTATTGGAAACTTTTCCAATAAAACGAAAGGCTCCAACAAGAATTATTGTTGTCTTCATGTACCACATAATTTCCACTGAAATATCCTTGTATTTTGATAAATTTCGGATATCTTCAAAGATATATTCCAGTCTGTAGGGACTGACATGTCCAGAAAGAAACATATTTTGTTCTTGTTGTCTTTGATCCCGATGTCTGGGCGTTTAACTTGGATTGTTCTGTGTATTGTTAAGTCCCTACATTTTTTTTATTCCGCTCATACCAGTTTCTTGCAGTTTCTTTCCCGTAGACATTATTATTATTATTATTATTATTATTATTATTATTATTATTATTATTATTATTATTATTATTATTATTTTTATTATTTCCTTTGATATCTGGCGTGTACACATTTCTTTCCGGGTCCCGCCCAGGGACCTAAGGTTAGAAATGGCATCATGACACTTTCCACTGAAAAAAATAAAAATAAAAATATAAAAATAAAATAAAGTAAAAAAATAATTCCATAGATAAAGCCCTTCGTAAAGTGTGGGCTGTACTTGTCAGAACAATTTTTTGTATCTCTTTGAGGCATGGACTTCCAGGGATCCCTTCAATCAGCCTACTGGAATCTTTTCCAACCAGTCCAAGGGCTCCAACTACAACAGGAATTGTTGATGTTCCCATGTGCCACATTTTTGAGATTTCGATTTCAAGGTCTTTGTATTTTGACAGTTTTTCGAATATCTTCAAAGATACATTGCAGTCTGCAGGGACTGCCATATGAATAAGGAGGCACTTATTTTGTTTGTGGTCTATAATAACAATGTCTGGGCGGTCGGCTTTGATTGTTTTATTATTATTATTATTATTATTATTATTATTATTATTATTATTATTATTATTATTATTTTTATTATTATGGATTATTCTAATATAGGAGTTCTTTTTTATTATGCTCGATCATAATTTTCCTAATCTAAAAAAAATATAACCTCTTATTACAAAGACCCAGGCGCCAGTAATATTTAAAGTGAAAATATTCAAGCTGCTGTATACAGAAGTTTATTTTTAACCAAGATTAGAGTAGTGATATTTTGACGAGAAATAGAGAAATAAAATTGGTTAGCCGGATTTTTATAAATTCCAGACAGCACGAAGAGCTATATTAGCGAGAATTATGTGTAATATTTTTACACAAAGAACTGAGAAGAAAAAATAATATCAAAGAAGATTGTAAATTCAAGTTAAATGGATGAAAAACGAAATAAATCTTTTCTCTAAGGCATTTTTAAAAAAAAATTCCTTTCATTTAAAATAATTATTGCCCATCTTCTGTTTTCAGTAAACTTGGGATACGGGGCTTCTGCTCGGTGGACTGAAATGACGGTTTTCAATTCGCCAAATGCCCTTACGAAATACTAGAATCTACTTCATATTCTCCACAACTATTGATAAATAAAACAAGAGTAGAAAGAACTTAACGCGGTAAAGCAGTTTGACTTGGCCGCCGGTGTAGCAACTCTGATCTGGAAAACATCGCCATTTTTACAATCAATAAAACCTTTTTAAAAATATGTAAATAAAGAACGTCGTGTGGCACCAGAATCGATTTTGCTTCATTTATGTTATCTTTTCTCTCTTCCTGGAGATATTTTGGGTTTTTTCACGTGAGTCGGAGACTCTCTTTCGAACGTTCATGGCTATGACGGTAAACTGCATCCACGTCCATGGGTATGACGGTAAACTGCATCCGCGTCCATGGGTATGACGGTAAACTACATCCACGTCCATGGGTATTACGGTAAACTGCATCCGCGTCCATGGGTATGACGGTAAACTGCATCCACGTCAATGGGTATGACGGTAAACTGCATCCACGTCCTTGGGTATGACGGTAAACTGCATCCGCGTCCATGGTTATGACGGTAAATTGCATCCGCATCCATAGGTATGACGGTAAACTGCATCCGCTTTCATGGGTATGACGGTAAACTGCATCGGCGTCTATGGCTACGACGGTAAACTGTATCCGCGTCCCTGGGTATGACGGTAGACTGCATATGCATACTGGGTTCGGCGATAAACTATGTCCAATAGAAAGGCTGTTTTTGAAAAAATAAGGTTGTCGGCTATAGGTTTTTTGAAAAATAGTATTACCAGCTATACATTTTCGAACAATACATTCTTGAAAGCCAAATGTTTCCAGCAATACATTTTTGAAAACCAAATGTCTCCAGCAATACATTTTTGAAAACCAAATGTTTCCACAGCAATACATTTTGAAAACCAAATTTTTCCAGCAATACCTTTTTCAAAACCAAATGTTTCCATCAATACATTTTTGAAAACCAAATGTCTCCAGCAATACATTTTTGAAAACCAAATGTCTCCAGCAATACATTTTTGAAAACCAAATGAAAGTCACTCAAAGTCATAAAATGACCACTAAGGTTGGAATGCCATTAAACAAAACAACCAAACCAACCTTCCAGAACATGTGCGAATATGTCTTTTCAAAACTTCCTATCCCTTGTGGCACTTAGCAGATGTTCTAACTTTGCTAAGTATTCCGTCCACGGCTACGCTTCCACAAGCTCATTGCATTCCCCCTCCTATCTCTCTCGCCTTCAGTATGTCTTTCTGAGTTTCAAGTTTTCCAAGCACTCCTTCCTCATTCATAATATCTCTACATGCCTGTCTGAGTATCCGTTCTTTTTGTTATGATTCTCTTCGTTAATTAACACATTCCTTTCAGGTATTCCGTATCCTTCGTTAGAATCACATTTCAGCTGTCTTCAGTTTCCTCTCTGCAGTGGTGACATTGTGAAACATTCCCTGACATTATAAGAGCGTGGATATCACGTAGAAATCCAACAGTCTTTTCTTTGTTTCTAACGAATTCTTTCTGTTTCTTTACACTTAGCTTAGCTTTTGGAATGCCTCATTTGCTAATCCTATGCGTGTTCGGATTTCGGAGTCGCATTTTCCATGATTACCTTTGCGCAGAAGGAATCGATTAGCAGACTTCGAAGTCCACCCTAGACTGTTGCGTTAACTTTTGCATTAATGCCATTGAGAAAGGTACGAATCGATATATTCTCTTCCCAGCAATAGTTAAATAATTGTTTCTCTAGGTTTGAATAGCAACCAGCGCTGTAGAAGAACTGCTTTAAATTCCAAATCGTTGAGACAGCACCAGAAAACCACTATAAGATCGTCGCAAAATTTGAGCTAAATTAAAAAATAATAATAGTCATACTTGTGATCAGAGAGAGATTCTGCTCCACACATAGCAGGAGACGGACGTGTCCGTCGAGCTGTTTCCAATCCTCTATTTTCGTACTGCTGTCACCACCCGCCACGTCAAAGAGATTGTGCATTGAAATGCAACGTGAGGAAAATAATTGTCCGTCCGCTGGGAAGCTTGGACGAGGGTCGCGTTGTATATTTACCCCAGTACTAAAACTCAGCTAGATTTTGTAACTATGTTAAGCCACCGTAAGAGTGCTTTGGTAAAATGTAACTCAATACTAACTGCCGCATGGTCGGAGAATTCCTCAACAAGCTTTTCTGGTGATGACGGCGCTGTAAACCCATCAAGATTAAGAACAAATATAGCCAAAATGCGGATGAACTTTATTGGGTGGATAATGACCATGTAAGATAATGGTTAGACTGGGATTTATACCAAAGTATACAGCCAATGGAAAAATGGCATAGCATCGTTGAGCAGAGGCGTTGACATACTGTCGGTCAAGGCGAATAAATCCGCCGGTATATTCAAAGTCCACGTGTCCAGAACCAAAGCATGGTCTGAATCTAGAATACATCGTCAGAGATATTGATAGAGAGAATGATCATCACCACCAAGTGTATTTGCCCAAGAAGCGATATGAAATAATAAATACCTCCTAGTCTTACAACTCAGATATATACAGGAAACTGATCAGAATCACAGCTGCTCAACGACCCTAGGTCCATAACAGGTTACAGAAATTTTGAAAACAATTTAGCAAATACTTTTCAGACGACCAATTTTCAGATGGTAATGCCTAATTTAGAACGTCTTCCAAAATGACATAATGTGAAAATATATTCCGTAATGACACAAAGTGAAAACGCACGTAACTCGGAATGCTACAATGAGAAAACGTATTCCCGAATGATATAATGAGAAAATATATTACAGACTAACACAATAAGAAAACTTATTCCGGAATGACACAATGAGAAAACGTATTCTGGAATGATAAAATGAGAAATGTATTTCCAGAATAACCAAAGAGGAAGAGTATTCTGGATTGACAAATTGAGAAAACCTATTCTGAAATGACACAATGTGAAAACATTCCTGAATGATCCAATGAGGAAATGTATTTCCTGAATGATCCAATGAGAAAACGTATTTCGGTATAACTCAAAGTGAAAACTTTTTGCTAAATACACAATGAAAAGCGTATTCCGGAATGGCACAATAAAGAAAAGTATGCCGGAACGGCACAATGAGAAAACGTATTCTGGAATGACAAAATGGGAAAGGTATTCCCAGAATAACCAAAATGCAGGCGTATTCGGGATTGGAACAAAGAGAAAACGTATTCTGGAATGACACAATGTGAAAACATATTCCTGAGTGATCCAGTGAGGAAATGCATTTCCTGAATGATCCAATGAGGAAATCTATTTCGGAATGACACAATGAAAAGCGTATTCAGGAATTGTACAATAAACAATAGTATGCGGGAATGACACAATGTGAAAATATATTCCTGAATGACACACTAAGCAAAAGTATATGGGAATGGCCCAATGAGTAAACGTATTCCGGAATGGCATAATGAGAAACATATTCCAGAATGCATAATGAGAAAAAAGAATAATTGCATATATGTAAATACATATATTTATCGGATCGTAGACTTGAACTAATGTCGATTATTTCCCATTTAAAATTGCTTCTTTCCGTAGTTTTTGTATCTTTGCAAATATGAGAGCAGTGTAATCCCCAGAGATACGCATTGCACAAGAGTTTTAAATTTGTCTAATGACGACTTTTCAAAAGACATTCGAGTCATTGACATTAATCAAGAATTCTTCTGGGACAGGGATTTGATTTGATAACAGCGTATAAATTCACACTGTCACATCGTCAACGAATGACAAGCCTTTATTTGAACCGAGATATTTTTTGAAGAATTCTCTTTTGGGAATATGAAAAAATATCGTAACATAATAGGAGGATAAATAAGCAACATCAATCAATTCTAAATTTCGTTTTTAAAACTGTCATGCTTAACATCAGTTTTGGCGCAGTGAATTTAGGTTTTTCAAAGCTATTTAAATTTGAAAGATGAAGAAAAGAGAAATTAAAAATGGAAACAGATAAACTCGAACGGGTAAACAAAGGGAATTACTGAAAGGGTTCTGAAAAACGAAAGACAGAAGTAAAAACAAAAAACAAAACAGGAATGTAAAAAGTGGAAGAAAAATACTAGAATAAAAGGAAGCGAATAATGAAAAAGCGAACGAACAAGTAAAAAAGAAGAATTCTAATGGAAAACCAGGAAAGTATAGAAAATTGAAGGTGTTCAAGTTTCCCAAAGAAAGGAGGAGGGGGAAATATTAGCCAGAATGGAATAAATCCAAAGAAAGAGGAAAATAAATGAGGAAAAGTAAAAAAGAAAAAAGTGAAAACAACAGGATTAATGAAAAATAAATGATGTAGGATATAAAGAGTGAAGAACGAAATAATCTATATAAATAAAGTGCAGTGTCTCGGCGAATCATAAACAACCTGAAAAAACACTGTAATTGCGTTGAATTAAAAATTAAATAAATAACTCATTTAAAGTAAAATTTAAATATCAAACACAATAAAAGGTTTAAAAATAATTCTTTATTAAAAGCTTAAATTTAATTTCGCTATTCGTTGCAGTTGCAATTGATATCGTCTAATTAAGCCGTGACGAAAACTGAAGCGGGGCATAATACGTTCTTCATACGATTTTGTTTTTTTCTAGATCGTGTACTGAGACGTATTCGAAATATTTCACAGGGTCCATAATGTTTTTTTAAGAGTGGCTTCCTGTGAATGGATCATAAACAATTCTAATTTTAAAAGAAAATAAAAATTGTTCGCAAAATAAATGTAAACTTAGGTATCGGTTGCTTGCACAAAGAAAGACTAAACCGAAATAAAGTATTGAATCAAGATAAAATAATTTTATTATTTCTAAATTCTAATATTAGATTGGTGCAAAAATAATGTCGTTTTTTGACGTTCAACTTCATGTGAGAAAACGACATTATTTTTGCACCAACCTAATAGTTACTTCGTACATAGGACGCTGAGAATAAAAAGCCCGAAGACCCAAAAGCACTCTGCGGGAGATAGCGTAAAGCCCGCCCGCAGGGAGGCTTCTAGGCTAGTGATAAATAAAATGATGGCAAAAGAGAAAACAAAAGTAAAGAAAAGTTGGGACCCTAACAGGTGCTACCACTCCGGGTCTGGGTGGAACTGGAAATACCAGCAATTGATTATTTTCACATTGTGTCATTCCAGAATACGTTTTCTCATTCTGCCAATCCAGAATACGCATGCTCTTTGGCTATTCTTGAAATACGTTTTCTCATTTTGCCATTTCAGAATACATTTTCGCATTGTGTCATTCCCGCATACTATTGTTTATTGTACAATTCCGGAATACGCTTTTAATTGTGTCATTTAGTAAAAAGATTACATATTGTGTTATTCCGGAATACGTTTTCTCATTGTGTCATTCCGAAATACATTTCCTCATTGGATCATTCAGGAAATGCATTTCCTCACTGGATCACTCAGGAATATGTTTTTACATTGTGTCATTCCAGAATACGTTTTCTCTTCGTTCCAATCCCGAATACGCCTGCCTTTTGGTTATTCTGGGAATACCTTTCCCATTTTGTCATTCCAGAATACGTTTTCTCATTGCGCCGTTCCGGCATACTTTTGTTTATTGTGCCATTCCGGAATACGCTTTTCATTGTGTATTTAGCAAAAAGTTTTCATTTTGAGTTATACCGAAATACGTTTTCTCATTGGATCATTCAGGAAATACATTTCCTCATTGGATCATTCAGGAATATGTTTTCACATCGTGTCATTCCAGAATAGGTTTTCTCAATTTGTCAATCCGGAATACTCTTCCTCTTTGGTTATTCTGGAAATACATTTCTCATTTTATCATTCCAGAATACGTTTTCTCATTGTGTCATTCCGGAATAAGTTTTCTTATTGTGTTAGTCTGTAATACATTTTCTCATTATATCATTCGGGAATACGTTTTCTCATTGTAGCATTCCGAGTTACATGCGTTTTCACTTTGTGTCATTACGGAATATATTTTCACATTATGTCATTTTGGAAGACGTTCTAAATTAGGCATTACCATCTGAAAATTGGTCGTCTGAAAAGTATTTGCTAAATTGTTTTCAAAATTTCTGTAACCAGTTATGGACCTAGGGTCGTTGCACAGCTGTGATTCTGATCAGTTTCCTGTATATATCTGAGTTGTAAGACTAGGAGGTATTTATTATTTCATATCGCTTCTTGGGCAAATACACTTGGTGGTGATGATCATTCACTTTATCAATATCTCTGACGATGTATTCTAGATTCAGACCATGCTTTAGTTCTTGACACGTGGACTTTGAATATATCGACGGATTTATTCGCCTTGACCGACGTCTTCAGTATGTCAACGCCTCTGCTCAACGATGCTATGCCATCTTTCCATTGGCTGTATACGTTGGTATAACTCCCAGTCAAACCATTATCTTACATGGTCATTATCCACCCAATAAAGTTCATCCGCATTTTGGCTATTTTTGTTCTTAATCTTGATGGGTGGACAGCGCCGTCATCACCAGAAAAGCTTGTTGAGGAATTCTCCGACCATGCGGCAGTTAGTATTGAGTTACATTTTACCAAAGCACTCTTACGGTGGCTTAACATAGTTACAAAATCTAGCTTAATTTTAGTACTGGGGTAAATATACAACGCGACCCTCGTCCAAGCTTCCCAGCGGACGGCCAATTATTTCCCTCACGTTGCATTTCAATCCACAATCTCTTTGATGTGGCGGGTGGTGACAGCAGTACGAAAATAGAGGATTGGAAACAGCTCGACGGACACGTCCGTCTCCTGCTATGTGTGGAGCAGAATCTCTCTCTGATCACAAGTATGACTATTATTATTTTTTAATTTAGCTCAAATTTTGCGACGATCTTATAGTGGTTTTCTGGTGCTGTCTCAACGATTTGGAATTTAAAGCAGTTCTTCTACAGCGCTGGTTGCTATTCAAACCTAGAGAAACAATTATTTAACTATTGCTGGGAAGAGAATATATCGATTCGTACCTTTCTCAATGGCATTAATGCAAAAGTGAACGCAACAGTCTAGGGTGGACTTCGAAGTCTGCTAATCGTTTCCTTCTGCGCAAAGTTAATAATGGAAAATGCGACTCCGAAATCCGAACACGCATAGGATTAGCAAATGAGGCATTCCAAAAGCTAAGCGAAGTGTAAAGAAACAGAAAGAATTCGTTAGAAACAAAGAAAAGACTGTTGGATTTCTACGTGATATCCACGCTCTTATAATGTCAGGGAATGTTTCACAATGTCACCACTGCAGAGAGGAAACTGAAGACAGCTGAAATGTGATTCTAACGAAGGATACGGAATACCTGAAAGGAATGTGTTAATTAACGAAGAGAATCATAACAAAAAGAACGGATACTCAGACAGGCATGTAGAGATATATGAATGAGGAAAGAGTGCTTGGAAAATTTGAAACTCAGAAAGACATACAAAGGCGAGAGAGATAGGAGGGGGAATGCAATGAGCTTGTGGAAGCGGAGCCGTGGACGGAATACTTAGCAAAGTTAGAACATCTGCTATGTGCCACAAGGGATAGGAAGTTTTGAAGAGTCATATTCGCACATGTTCTGGAAGGTTGGTTTGGTTGTTTTGTTTAATGGCATTCCAACCTTAGTGGTCATTTTATGACTTTGAGTGACTTTCATTTGGTTTTCAAAAATATATTGCTGGAAACATTTGGTTTTCAAAAATGTATTGCTGGAGACATTTGGTTTTCAAAAATGTATTGCTGGAGACATTTGGTTTTCAAAAATGTATTGCTGGAGACATTTGGTTTTCAAAAATGTATTGCTGGAGACATTTGGTTTTCAAAAATGTATTGTTCGAAAATGTAAAGCTGGTAATACTATTTTTCAAAAAACGTATAGCCGACAACCTTATTTTTTCAAAAACAGCCTTTCCGTTGTACATAGTTTATCGCCGAACCCAGTATGCATATGCAGTTGACCGTCATACCCATGGACGCGGATGCAGTTTACCGTCATACCCATGGACGCGGATGCAGTTGACCGTCATACCCATGGACGCGGATGCAGTTTACCGTCATACCCATGGACGCGGATGCAGTTGACCGTCATACCCATGGACGCAGATGCAGTTTACCGTCATACCCATGGACGCGGATGCAGTTGACCGTCATACCCATGGACGCGGATGCAGTTTACCGTCATACCCATGGACGCGGATGCAGTTTACCGTCATACCCATGGACGCGGATGCAGTTTACCGTCATACCCATGGACGTGGATGCAGTTTACCGTCATACCCATGGACGCGGCTGCAGTTTACCGTCATACCCATGGACGCGAATGCAGTTTACCGTCATACCCATGGACGCGAATGCAGTTTACCGTCATACCCATGGACGCGGATGCAGTTTACCGTCATACCCATGGACGCGAATGCAGTTTACCGTAAAAAATCCGGCTAACCAGTTTTATTTCTCTATTTCTCGTCAAAATATCACTACTCTAATCTTGTTTAAAAATAAACTTCTTTATACAGCAGTCTTGAATATTTTCACTTTAAATATTAGTGGCGTCTGTGTCTTTGTAATAAGAGGTTATATTTTTTTTTAGATTAGGAAAAATTACGCTCGAGAATAATAAAAAAGAACTCCTATATTAGAATAATCCATAATAATAATAATAATAATAATAATAATAATAATAATAATAATAATAATAATAAAACAATCAAAGCCGACCGCCCAGACATTGTTATTATAGACCACAAACAAAATAAGTGCCTCCTTATTCATATGGCAGTCCCTGCAGAATGCAATGTATTTTTGAAGATATTTGAAAAACTGTCAAAATACAAGGACCTTGAAATAGAAATCTCAAAAATGTGGCATATGGGAACATCAACAATTCCTGTTGTAGTTGGAGCCCTTGGACTGATTGGAAAAGATTCCAGTAGGGTGATTGAAGGGATCCCTGGAATTCCATGCCTCAAAGAGATACAAAACATTGTTCTGACAAGTACAGCCCACACTTTACGAAGGGCTTTATCTATGTAATTATTTTTTTTTTTTTGCAGTGGAAAGTGTCATGATGCCATTTCTAACCATAGGTCCCTGGGCGGGACTCGGAAAGAAATGTGTAAACGCCAGATATCAAAGGAAATAATAATAATAATAATAATAATAATAATAATAATAATAATAATAATAATAATAATATTATTATCATTATCATCATCATTATCATTATTATTATTATTATTATTATTATTATTATCATTATTATTATTATTATTATTATTATTTCCTTTGATATCTGGCGTTTACATATTTCTTTCCGGGTCCCGCCCAGGGACTTAAGTTTAGAAATGGCATCATGACACTTTCCACTGTAAAAAAATAAAAATAAATAAAAATAAAATAAAATAAAAAAATAATTACATAGATAAAGCCCTTCGTAAAGAGTGGGCTGTACTTGTCAGAACAATTTTTTGTATCTCTTTGAGGCATGGACTCCCAGGGATCCCTTCAATCAGACTACTGGAATCTTTTCCAACCAGTCCAAGGGCTCCACCTACGACAGGAATTGTTGAGGTTCCCATGTGCCACATTTTTGAGATTTCTATTTCAAGGTCCTTGTATTTTGACAGGTTTTCGAATATCTTCAAAGATACATTGCAGTCTGCAGGGGCTGCCATATCAATAAGGAGGCACTTATTTTGTTTGTGGTCTTTAATAACAATGTCTGGGCGGTTGGCTTTGATTGTTCTGTCAGTGTGTATTGTGTAGTCCAATAGAATTGTAACAGGTCCTATCTCCGTAACGGGGTCAGGGTGGTGTTCGTACCAGTTTCTTTCAGTTTCCTTCCCATAGGAGTTGAACATTTTCCAGTGCTGATATTGGCTCACTCTGTCATGCCGGGTTTTATATTCAGTGGGTGCCAATATCGTGCAACCTGATATAAGATGATCAATGGTTTCTGGATATTTGTCACAGAATCAGCATCTTGGGCTAACACAGTATTTTAGTATATGTGCTTGA
The DNA here is from genome assembly GCA_964036315.1 of Acanthosepion esculentum. Classification (NCBI taxonomy): domain Eukaryota; kingdom Metazoa; phylum Mollusca; class Cephalopoda; order Sepiida; family Sepiidae; genus Acanthosepion; species Acanthosepion esculentum. Next base: position 8,567,041 of record OZ038496.1, read on the forward strand.
TAATTCCTAGTTAACAAGCATTGGTCCTGTGCAGCAATGATAAAACCTTCAGTTTCACCTTTCAACCCTGCACTACGTAGCCACTGATGGGTGCTGTTTTTATCTACGTCAGCTTGTTTGGTACGAGCAGAGTATTGGCCATGGAGCGGTTTATCTTGCCATTGTTTCTTTATCTGGTCGGTCGCATTTGTCTTTGCATTCTTTTTTAAGTATTTTGCAGCTTCTGCCGGTGTACAGTGATGTATTTGAATTTCTGTGCCCATTTGAAACTCCATTTTGAATTTGACGGCTTCCTTTACTACAAAGTAAAGACACTTACTACTTTCATGTTCCTTGACACATACCATCATCCAGTCTTCTGTATTTTCCCAGTATCTTTGGAGGCCAATTGTTGTACTTTTTAAGGATAGTTCTAGTTGAACTAGTCCTCTGCCTCCTTCGGATCTGTACACGTACAGGCGATCAATATCAGCTTTGGGATGATGCATGCGATAGCAAGTGAGGAGCTTTCTCGTTTTGGATATTCATTCGCTTAATTTCAGCTATGGTCCAGTTAAGGACATTAAAGCTGTATTGCACCACAGCAACAGCTAAGGTGTTTATGGCTGATATTCGGTTTTTTGAGTTTATCTCGGTATCTAATACCAGGCGTACACGTCTGCAGTACTCATTTCTTACCTTCTCTTTCATTTGGGAGTGTTGTATGCCATCTCCCTCACCAATTCCTAGGTACTTATAAGCTTCATCATGCTCCAATTCTCTAATCTTTGTGGCAAAATCTAAATCTATTAAATAAAGGTGTTATTATTATTATTATTTTTATTATTATTATTATTATTATTATTTTTATTATTATTATTATTATTAAATGAGAAAGCTGATGTTGATCGTCTGTATGTGCCCATATCTGAAGGAGGCAGAAGATTAGTTCAACTAGAACTGTCTCAAAAAACTTCAACATTTGGCCTTCAAAGGTACCTGGAAACTAGAGAAGTCTGGATGTCGATATGTGCCAAATAATATGAAAGAGATGAGCATATTTATTCCGTAATAACGGAAAACAACCATAGAGTTTCAAATGAGAGAAGAAAAAACAAATAAACTCGCCGATTGTAGCTGCAAAATACTTAAAAAAAGAAAACAAAAGCTAATGCAACCGACCAGATACAGTAACAATGGCAAGATAAAGCACTTCACGGTCAATACGTTGCCCGTACCAAACAAGCTGATGCAGACAAATCCTGTATTTATCAGTGGTTACATAGTGCATGGTTGAAAGCTGAAACTGAAGGTTTTATCCTTGGTGAACAGGAACAATGCTTGTTAACTAAAATTATCAAGCACACATACTAAAATATTGTGTTAACCCAACATGTAGGTTATGTGATAATTACCCAGAAACAATAGATCATCTTGTATTGGGTTGCTCCATATTGGCACCCACTGATTATAAAACACGGCATGACAGATTTGACCAACAATTGTACTGGAAAATCTGCAACTTCTACGGGAAGGAAACTAAAAGAAATTGGTATGAACACCATCCACACCCTGTTGCGGAGATAGGACTTGTAACATTATTATGGAGCTTCACAATACACAGAGACAGAACAATCAACGCTAATCGCCCGTATATCGTTATTAGAGACCGCAACAAAAAAAAGTTCCTCCATATTTATATGGAAGTCCCTGCAGATTGTAATTTATCTTTGAAGATCTCCGAAAAACTATCAAAATACAAGGACCTTGAAATCGAAATCTCAAAAAATGTGGCACATAAGAACATCAAAAATAAAAAATTCCAGTTGCATTTTGGACCCCTTGGATTGATTGGAAAAGATTTCAATAGATTCCTTGAAGAGATCTCTGGTAGCACATGCGTTAAATAAATACAAAACGTTGTACTCAAAGAGCAGACCGCACATTACGAATTGGTTTATCTATGTAAAATATGTGTGATTTTTTTTTTAAATAGCTCAGTGGAAAATGTCATGATGACAAAAACAAGAGGATATTTTCCAGTTAATATAATCTTAAACTATTTTAGTCTAGGGTCAATCATTATGTTCCCCGCATATCCAGATAAACTATACCCTTTGCTCAGTTATGCTCTACCTTATGCAGTTCCTTAAAATTATTAGATTTTTTTCTCATTGCACCACGTGTGGACTACTTTATAATTATAGTAATATAGCTAATTTGACGACTGTTTTAGGCGACTAATTAAAAGAAATGTTCAAGTATATAAGGTTTCCTTCTTTGGTTATAACCTTACAGACATTTCTATTAATTATTCAGCTTTTTCTCCCAAATCCACAATAGTTGTTTTTTTTCTGTTATTTTTTGTCCTTGTTTTTTTTTTTTTAACTCGATATCACCTCATGCAAGGCAGTAAAGCCACTAAGAATAACAGGGTCACAGGGTGCAGAATAATTAGGAATAGCGACATTAATAACGAGCTGGTCGGTAAAAGAATAATCAGGAGGAGAGTGATGTATATTGCATCTACATTTTTGCAGATTAACGTTGGCTGGAAAGCATGGAGCCGGACGGAAATTCCACAAGTGAGAAGTGCGAGAAAGGAAGCTGTTAGCATAGAACACACGGCTACATCTCGCCAGCTCAACTGTAAATTGATGAGATCTCGACGTCAATCTTGTCGTGCGTTTAAATTGAAAAACATCTCTAGGCGCTAATGGCGAAGAACACATCCGAACAATTACCATGAAAGTATTTATAGGAAAGGCACATGGAGACAACCTTACTTCGGTGGGAAAGTAACAAGCCGAGCTGCAAAATCAGGACCGATAATATTGCCGATTCTTCTTTGATTTTTATCAAGGAGCGCAAGGTAAATGGCAGGGGCACCGGACCATATGTGGCAGCAATATTCTAAGCATGGACAAATGCTTGACTTATAGATAAGCCAGATAGATCCTGGAGAGAAAAATTGAACCAATTTTCTTAGCAGCTGACCTAGCAATGGATTCAATATAGACTTTCCACCTCATGTTAGCTGAGAACGTTGGCCAGAGAAGGCACAACGAGACATTTTTTCTGGAGGTTAGCATCAGCCATGCTGATGGAAGGCAGAGTGCCATCTACCAGATAATTAATGGAGAGAAGATTCGTTTTGGAGGCGTTGAAATTAAAAAGGCATCTTTTACCCGACTTTTTCTTGGTTGTTTTCAAAGCTTTAATTATTTTATAATTTTAAACTTCTCCTTATAATAGCATACATAGCAGAAAAATGAAGAGCGTAATGTGTTTTTTTTATCTCAGGATGCCATAGATATAAGTAATGTAGTATAACGCCAGCTCTATCATGTTGCATGATTACGTAGATTTTGTAGATATTGTATAACGTTAAGTATATTATTGCATGGTTGAATAATCAAGTAATGTTTTATATATAAGTATGGTTATGTACTTCTGAGTATAGTAAAGTAAGTTAATAGTTGTTATAAAGTGTCGCTGCTGACAATTGTTTGAACATAAATCGCCAGTTAATAAACACATGCGATCCCATTATTGAATTAATCAGACCACGTGACCACAGAGGAAATGCATATATGTAAGAATTAGCCGATGACTAACAATTTTATTTCCATTCTATCCTCTATTACTATACGGTTCGCTATTCCCTACTCTGTTCAATATACTATTTCTCTATTGGGGTCACTACAAGATTTACTATTCGTGCGAGTATTATCGAGCAAGTTCTATTAGCGCGAGATTATTCGAAGGCATCTGAGACCAGCATTGTTCAACAGCATTACTGTAGTTTTATCTGCGATTACAAAGTCTCTACTACCACGAGAATTATGAATGTGACAACGAGTATTTGTTGACATGACAAAAGTGGCAACGAGTGTTCGTTGACATCACAAAAATAACCATGGTGTTATTATCTGTTTCCTTTTAAGGAGATATTCGGAATTCATTGACCTCCAAGCTTCATACCTCTTAAAATTATTTTCCCCCAAAAATTGTTTCTCCATCAACAATCACTTATACAGGGTGACTCAAAAAAATACGGGAGCTATTTAACAATCCAATAAAACCATGAGTGATGGAAGAAAAATATTTAATTAATAGTAATTGAAACCTTAAAACATGCCATTTAAGAAACAATGATGGAATTTTCATTTTTTTAAAATTACGTCCTGTAGATGGCGTCCTCCTGTACGAATGCATTCTTGAAATCTGCTGTTGAGATTCCTCATTGACTGCTGCAACATCTCAGCTGGGATACTGTGAATTTCATTCTCGTTACTAAAATGGCGAAATGTTTACTTGCTCAAGGTCACTGTCTCGCAATGTTGCCACTTGCTCATATCTGGCAATAAGCACTTCAAAAATTCCCGTTGTTTTGGATCACCCTGTAGTTTGTGTATCTGAGTTCTACTAGATGCCTGGTTTGAACTTGTGTCCAAAGGGATGTTCAAATCTAGGAGCCTCTTTGAAAATATAGGCTATGCGTTTGTGCAATCATTCCCGGGTTACTCAAAGTTTGCTGAAGTATAACAAGAAATAAACGAATAAATTCAATGTATGAAAGCGGTAATCCATAGAAGCCAAAAGGTGGCAATAGTTATGAATCAAGAAGACTGCATTGAATTTAAAAACAGGAATAAAATGTCTAGGAATACATAAATGGGAACTTTTATATACACTTGAGAAATATTACGATTTTGTTATTAAATGCATTTATGTTACATCTGATTGCTTCTCTTAAGAAAATTGATGCTTTATTTCTTTTTTATGCAAAAATATGCATGTGGAGAATTTATTTGCCAATTTATTTCATATAAATATTTTTTTTGAAAACCGCTCTTCTCTTTCCGCGGGACAAAATGACATGATATTCTTAGCAGAATCGACATTTCCAAGACAAATTTCAATATTTTTTTTAGCATGACATAAACAATAAATAAAATGCTGAACTTTGAGCCGAGAGGAAATCGACTAAATAATTGAGTTATTGTTTCATTTCGCTTGGAATTTCATAAATACTGCCAATATATTTGAAGGGATAGAGTTTTTTTTCAAAAAACAGAAAAGAATTGGGAAAACACGTTGGATATTGTGGACGTTTATTCAGAACTGTTGCTGCTCTTTTTGCTGACGTCCATGGATTTTCACATTCATGAAGTCATTTCTTAATTTAAAAAAAAAAGTGTATTTTGCAATATATGAAATTTGCAATATATCTGAATATGAAACCAGGAAATAAGATAATCTCAAGGAGAAACAATGAAGGAATAAAGAATGAGAAGAGGATCGAAAAAGAATGAAAGGAGCGGGTGAGGAAAAATGTTTGTAAAACAAAAGGAAAAATAACAACGAGGAAAATAGAAAAAGAATGAAAGGAAAAATACATGTAAGAAGCAAAATGATAGAAAGACGTAAAGAAAACATGTCAGCAGGAAAAAAAAGGGAATAAAAGAACAGCGAGAAAAATGAACCTTAAAGTATAAATGAGAGAAGAACTTGAAGGACAGAAGAAGAAGAAGAAGAAGAAGAAGAAGAAGAAGAAGAAGAAGAAGAAGAAGAAGAAGAAGAAGAGGAAGAAGAATAGGAGGAGGAATAATAATAATAATAATAATAATAATAATAATAATAATAATAATAATAATAGATGTGGCACATGGGAACATCAACAATTCCTGTTGTAGTTGGAGCCCTTGGACTGGTTGGAAAAGATTCCAGTAGGCTGATTGAAGGGATCCCTGGAAGTCCATGCCTCAAAGTGATACAAAAAATTGTTCTGACAAGTACAGCCCACACTTTACGAAGGGCTTTATCTATGTAATTATTTTTTATTTTATTTATTTATTTTTTCTTTTTTGCAGTGGAAAGTGTCATGGTGCCATTTCTAACCTTAGGTCCCTGGGCGGGACCCGGAAAGAAACGTGTAAACGCCAGATGTCAAAGAAAATTAAAAAAAATAATAATAATAATAAAGGAAAAGCTGAAAGAAAAGGGGAAATATACACTTAACGGGGAAAAGCAGTAAATATTGAAAGATTGATTTGAAATTTTGTTTTGACTTGCACAGAGCCTCAGAAGTGAAGATAGAATTAACCTTTTTCGCAAAATTCTAAGAAAAATAACAGACAATTGCAATGGTTAAATGCTGAGATTGCCAAAAAAAATGAGGTGATGCAATAGACAAGGGGGGATTTCAAGATTAGAAATATAAGATATAACTAGATAAAAATATAATATACTAAATAAAAAGTCAAAGAACAACAGAGGAGTAAGAAAGTCAGTAAGAATAAATGAAAATATAGATCGATCGATAGATAGATATATAAATTTAAAGAGATGTTATAACTGTAAAGAATAAATAAAGATAGATATGAGCAGAATGAGATACATAGATATGAACAAATAGATAGATAGATTAGATAGATACGAACAGATAGATAGATATACAGACAGACAGATACATGGATGGATATGAACAGAATGAGATAGATAGAAGCGAAGTTAGAAAGAAATTTAAAGAAAGAAAAAAAAACAACCAACAAACAAAAACATAGATAGATAGATAGATAGATAGAAGCGAAGTTAAAAAGAAATTTGAGGAGAAAAAAAGAGGAAAAAACAACTAACCAACAAACAAAAACTGAGAGATAGATAGACTGATGTAGATAGATAGATAGATAGATAGATAGATAGATAGATAGAAGCGAACTTAAAATGAAATTTGAAGGGAAAAGAAAGAGAAAAAACAACTAACCAACAAACAAAAAGAGAGAGAGAGAGATAGACTGAAGTAGATAGATAGATAGATAGATAGATAGATAGATAGATAGATAGATAGAAGCGAAGTTAAAATGAAATTTGAGGAGAAAAGAAAGAGGAAAAAACAACTAACCAACAAACAAAAACAGAGAGAGAGATAGACTGAAGTAGATAGATAGATAGATAGATAGATAGATAGATAGATAGATAGATAGATAGATAGAAGCGAAGTTAAAATGAAATTTGAGGAGAAAAGAAAGAGGAAAAAACAACTAACCAACAAACAAAAACAGAGAGAGAGATAGACTGAAGTAGATAGATCGATAGATGGAGATAGATGGAGATAGATAGATAGATAGATAGATAGATAGATAGATAGATTGGAAGTAATAACATAAAATTATGAATGTAAATGAAAGTAAACTAAAATAAAAGACCATCTTATAATCCAGAAGGAGTAATTAAATAAGCATATTTGAAATGAATTAAAAACCAAAACAAAGGAAACCATTCCGATGTCAGAAAAGTATTTGATAAGATAACTGGATGGATTTCTTATCCGTTTCCAATTGAGCCGTTAGTCAACTTCTCTGTTTACGAATTCTGGACTCTGCCCGGCAGTGAAACATTGCAACATTTACTACAGCGATTTAACATTATCTATATGCTTCAGTGAATTATATGATAAATATAGGAAATGCTAATACTAATCAAACGTTTTCGATCTATGCCTATCTCTTTACTTGAATGGAGAGAAACAGCTGCAATGGAAGTTATCTTCAAAAGCCCAACGTTTGTAAGACATGTTTGAAAGATTTAAACATTTGTTGTCTCTTTGATTTTGACAGCTACACATGCCACCAGTTGATATTTGTAAGAAAATCCCTGCTTTCGAAGCGAGCAAATTTTTCTTCTTCCGTGTCGGTGTCACTTCAGAACTTGGGCGATTTTGGCTCTCCCCAACATCCTATCCTTCGTTGCTCTCGGCAATGTTTCTCTTTCAACTCTCCGTCACTGTTTTATCATCTAAAATCTGGTTAGGTTGGTTATTTTCCTCAGTTTAAATTATATTCCGTTTGTCCTGTGAGAGTCAGATATGGAAGTCCTTCTTTTCCCGTTACGTTTCCCAGAATTTTCAACTATTTCCAGTTTTCTTCCTGTTTATCATAAAATTTCCAATTTGCTTATATGTTCCGCCCGTGGTATTCCCAGCATACTCCTGTAGAACTATATCTTTATTGAGCGTCTGCTCTGATAGTTAGATGCGCAATAAAGCCCTGGTTCTACAGGAATCCGTACGGCACTCACAGACAATTTTTCATCATTTCACTCCCAAGCAAGGTAATAAAGTCACTAAAGGAAGAATAATGAATATGAGGGAATGTGAGAAAAAGAAAACATTCTTAATAAGAGAGAACTCTCAAAGAAATTTAATTTAGAAGACACAGAAGATAACGATTGATTTTGCATTTCAATTTTTGAAGATCAAACTTGACTAGAAAGAAAAAAAAGCTGGTCGAGATTTCCACCAGCAAGAAGTCCAAAAGAAGAAGCTATTAGCATAGAAGTTACGATTACATGTAACCATTTCAACTGTAAAATGACGTCACCTTACCAGCAGTCTAGTATTGCGCTTAAATTAAATGTCTATGTAGCAAAGATGAAATAATAATTACCATGAAATATTAGTAGAAGGAGGTCAGGGAGGCTACGTTGTGTCGTTGTGCAAGTGACCGAAGGCAAGATGCCAAGTCAGAACCAATTACATTAGAGAATCTCTAAATACATAACAGAAGCACCTGGCAAGATGTGGCGGCAATATTCAGTGTATAGACTAATAAATAAGAAATATAAAATTGTCACGTAAGATGCAATGAACAAAATTTTATAGCAGCAGACCTAGGAACTGATTAAATATAATCTTCCCCCCCTTCATGCCGTAGGGTAGCTTTTTATTAAATGACATAAAGAGTGACACTGAAATCCGAAGTAAAAGTTAAATTCCAAAAACAAAACAAAGAAACAGGAAAGGTTCGTTTGAAACAAAGAAAAGAGTTTTGAGCCGATTTGTAATATCAATCATCTTATATGCCTTTTTCAGATGACGTGAAGTGGGGAAGATTATATTTAATCGATTGCTAGGTCTGCTGCTATAAAATTTTCTTCACTGCGTCGTACGTGACAATGTTCTAATTCTTATTTATTAGTCAACCATACGTCTATTCATTGAATATTGCCGCCACATCTTTAAACATAAGTACTTATTTATTTTTAATCTTTTATTTTCCACGCTCTTTAATAATGTTCTTAATGTAGTTTTTTTTTTATATTCTCTAACACTCCGTAACATCTTGTGTCTTAGAGGCTTTATTGCCTTGATTGGGGTGGAATTAATAAAAAAAAACTGTCTATGAGAAGAACAACTCTGGTCACAATTAGCAAAACGAGAGACTAGCATTTGTCTCCTTCAATACCTGCTTGCTATATAACAACTAAATCTTGCTTTCCAGTCCAGTTTGATCTTCAAAACTTTAAATGCAATATCAGTCGACATCTTCTGTCTTCACTTTGCTTTATTGTGTGATACTATTTGTTGTTAGTGCAGTAAAATAAAACCTAAGAATGTTTTATATCGATAGAAAGTTTTATGTGCTGAGAGACATTGAAACAAGAAACATTATTACCAAAAACCCGTGGAAGGAATTGAGAATTTAATTCACACATAAATGATTTGAATTGTATGTCGAGCAGTTTGAACAATTTAAAAGTGACCCAGACTTAAGGGGCAATGTTGATTGACACACAGTTGCAAATGCAAGCTGTAAAGCGAAAATATCATTTTTTGCAAACAAGGAATTTGAGTTGATTCCCTTGGTGGAAAGTTCAGTTGAAATAGCAAGAGAGGGTGGATAAGCCACAAACACTCACTGGGGAGATTCAGTTAGAGAGTGGAAAAAGGGAATTCTCCAGAATTATCGAATTCTCTTACTTCGCCCGTTTGGGCTAATGTCTGTAAATAAGAATGCGCGAAGCAAATTCGGCAGATTAGTCGTAGAAGAGAGAAGAGACGCAGAAAAGATAGACACGAGACCAGAGTGAGGAGAGAGGTCCACGTGATTATCTGCTGATAAAAGCCTTGTGCCAAACTTTACCAACAACAGCAAACCAGATTTTGCCAGGTCAACAATAATATAAATTCCGATTTAGATGCGGTCTTGGATTATAATTAATTGCATGCGAAGTCAGTTTAACCAATTATTGAACGAAGGACTGATATAAAAAGAGTATTTACTTTTTGTTCAATTTATTCGTGTGTTACTTTTTCCTGTACGCCATCTCCCTGCTTAGTCCAGTCTAACACGAAGAAACCTGCGACAATTTTATGTTGGCTGCTTTATAATCGACTTTAAATCACGGCGTGGGATAAAATTAGCTCGGGATTGAAGAGGTCACATAAGCGACCCGCCACGGTGTTGGAAGTCTTCAACGATCGGGAAGGGTTTTACGCTATTGCAATTTTTCTCCCATCTTTATGCCTTTCTTTTCTTATATTATTTCACACTCAGTAAACCCTTGTGTCTTATTGGCTTCAATGCCTTCCTTGGAGTGGGTATTAAAAACACGAGAAATCAGCCTGCCGAGTGGGCTACATACTTGTTTTACGCACCGTCTCCTTTCAGGACGTAGGCGATCATGGCTCTGCTTCCCCCCATCCTTTGTAGTTGTCAATATGTTTTTTTATTCCTTTTTTCTACATTTCCCAGATTCTGTTCTGCTATCCACCTGCTCAAGCCCGCCAAATATGTCACGCGTTGCTTATTCTTGTCTCTCTTTCCTTCTATCCGCCCTGTGACTATCAGATTCTCCAAGCCTTCCTTTCTTATTACGTGTCCCAGAAGTTTCAGTTGTTTCTTCTTGATGTTAAGTATACGATGATCGGCCGATGTTATCCTTAGCATCCTTCTGTAGGACCATAATTCCGTTGCATCTAGTCTCTTTTTTATCTATGAGGAGACCGTCCAAAATTCGATGCTGTATGGAACACACTTATGAACGCTATAAATCGCTCACTTCTATGCCTAGAAGCTAATAGACTGGGTTCTTCACAATTTGGTTTGTAACATGTCTAGTAGAATGAAAACTTTGAATCCCAAATCGCTTGGCAGAGTATTGAGAGACAGGAGGATATCTTTGATGCTGAGCTGTTACGTGACACCTATTCTCCTCTACGTCAGCGAATGTTGGACGATTTCGTCAAAGATGAAGAAGAGACTCGAGGCGACGGAGATGTGGTTCTACAGAAGGATGCTAAGGATATAATGGACCGAGCGTGTGAGCAACGATGAGGTATTAGAGAGGATGCAAACAAGGAGGAGACTTGTACTTGACATCAGGAAGAGGCAGCTGAAGTTTGTGGGATACCATAATGCGGAAGGAGGACCTGGATAATCTATACTCACAAGTCAAACAGAGGGAAAGAGAGACAAGGGAAAAAAATGCGTGACATACCTGGCGGTATTAAGTAAGTGGATGACAGAACGTGGTCTGGGGGGTGCTTAGCAGAGGGAAGGAACTTGTTAAGAGCTGCAAGGGATAGGGGGAGGTTGAGAGCCATGATCGCCTACGTCCTGAAAGGACATGGCACATAAGAAAAAAGAAAAGAATATGCCGAGAGCACTGACCACTTACATCTCAGTTGAATCTATGGAATTTGAATGGGTATATTGGTTTTTAGTACATTTATAGGCGTCTATTATTTATATGAGGCGATTATATTCAAATATCTTTTGTTATATACCAACATATTTTCGTAAATGTCGGTGTTTTGTGTGGATAAGTTGGTCATAATTCATGTAGTGTAGTACAAGCTTTCGACACACTTGCATCAGCATCATCAGTAGAAAGAGAAAATAGTATTGTGATTAGAAGTAGGTTGTATCAATATTTTTGAAAGTGTCGTTATGTTTTGAAAGCTGTTCAAGTTGACACAGCAAGCCATGTAAAACTAACGTGCAATAACGTGTTTTGAATTGTAAATAATGTGTTTAGAATCACAGTTTTTACATGCATTCAAGAATAACTAATATTTAAGTTACGTTCTTTCCTATTCAAAACACGTTATTGCACGTTTGTGTCACGTGTCTTACTTCGTGAAGCTGGATTTGCTTTAGTTTCGAAAATAAATGCTACTTTCAAAAACTAATTATACAAGCTACATTTAAAACATAGATGTCTTTTCTAAACCTCTCTCGATACCGATTCATGTGAATCGAAAACTTAGGAAAACGCATGAAGTTTCGTCAATGTATCCACACAAAATAAATCATATTTGTAAAAGGTTTGCTCGCGCATTAGCCGAAAGTATAATTAAATTTAAGATAAATAAGATGTTTATTATGTTTAGCTATACATGTTCAAAATAACAATTGCTGTGTGAGTATTATTTCACCCAAAGCATGGCAATAATTCCACTGAGACGCAAGGCGTTATCTGGAGTGTAAGGAAACGAGAAGACTTCACTGAATAGAAAGGAAAATCAAATATCAGGTTGCAGGTTGAGAGAAGATGGCGATTGACGTTGTTTCAGTTTTGCGAGGGAAACAAAGAATCGGATCACGAGAAGTTTGAGAAAAAACTTATTAGAATAGAATTTACGGTTACTATCTGAACTGAAAACCCTTGATTCATCGTAACCAATCTAGTGATACACTTAAATTCCTGAAGTCTAGGTCCCAAGAAGGAGATCTCATTGGAACAACATTTTTAAAAGCTTTTCACCCCAAGCAAGGCTGTAAGCGACTAGCACGCAAGGTGTTACAGAACGTTTGGAGGAAGAGCAGATAGGAGTGGTAGAGGAAATGATGTGGAGAAAGATAGTGGATCGATCAAGGCAAGGGGGGTTACAGAAGATTTGGAGCGAGAGCAGATAGGAATGAAAGGGGAAAGGATGTGGAGAAGGGAAGTGGATAGATCAAGGCAACTGGAGATGTCGATTGACATTACATTTAAATAGTTGGAGATTATATTTGTCAGGGAAACAGGAATAAGGAAGGGAGTTCCACAGGCGAGAGGTGCGAGACATGAGGCTATTGGAGTAGAAGAGACGTCTACATGTAACAGTTTCAACAGTGAAGGGGTGGGAACGGTATGCCAGCCTCGTAGGACGCTTGAATTCATGAGGCCTGGGAAACAGCGAAAGCAGCTCATCGCAGCAATTACCATGAAAGTATTTGTAAAAAAGACAGAGCGAGGAAACGGCGCGTCTGTGAGAGAGCGACTGCAGACGATATGACAGATCAGGGCCAATTACATTGCATATCCGTCTCTGGATCTTATCAAGAACCCTGAGGCAAACAGCAAAGGCTCCAGGCCATATATGGCAGCAATACTCCATGCAAGGGCGAATGGTTGATTTATAGATTTGGAGGATCGATTCCGGGGAGAAAAATTTCCTGGCTCGGCACAGGGAGCCAACTTTCATTTCGGTGGATAGTAATTTCCGGATAGAAATAGCACTGCATATTTTATTCATATTTCCCAATATTTCTTTTCTACATTATATCGTGACAATAAATTTAGAACAAGTTATGTTAAAACGACCGGCGATTGCAGTGTCCTGCGTTATTTTCCTAACATCAATAATACGCTTTTGCTAAACAAATATTCACCTAAATTTTTAATGACTATTTTTGCGTTGCAACTAATTATCACCTATTTAAATACACTGAACTAATGATTTATACTTTCTAAAACAAATCTGAAATAAAGCTGAGCTTTTCAGAAACAAACTGTTAAAAACCGATTTGCGAGTGAGATGATTCATTTTAGGAATCAGACTTTCGACAATTTAAAATAAATTTGCGAAACATACAAGATTGTTTAAATGAAAGTAAGTCTTGTATAACCGTGTCTATAGATGTGGCGAGGGCCATTATCCCCATGCTGAAATCTCGTGCTCATTGGCTAATATACATTAGAAAAAATTCCGAATTCTGTTGGTGTTGGTATATTACAGTCAAATGTTACGTGAGACCTTTAATGTGTGATGTCCCTTCAGGGCGTGGTCGATCACTGTTCTGCACATGAAGCGATCATTAGGATTTTAAATATAGCATATATTATTACAGAGTCTTGACAAATGTTTACACTGTATACCCTATTTCAAGTCTCATTCTACTATGAACCCCAGTCCTTAGAATTGTAATAAGTGTTGTTATATGACCCATATCGATTTTCCTGTGTATTTTACAGGCATTAGTACCTGCTCTGTTGACACGCTATGATGAAGTTATATATCTTCCGTTATTTTTCCGATGTTTTATGTTGTTAAACCTATGAATCCTGAAATCGTCTAAGACTTTATCTTCTGTGTTGAGATGAAAGATTTATCTAATTAATTGGTTCCACATTGTAGTATATTTGTCTAACTTTAATATGTGAGATTAAGTTTCAGATGCTATGCTGTTTTATCGGGTTTAACTATCGAGTACTGCGTCCCTAGATTATCATTCGAGTCTAGAGAGACCATTCTATCTGTAACTGAAGGAAAGTGATGAATTATTGCCTTTCCGAGGGGTAATACTGCGAAGGTGAACACAACTCGTCAAAAATGTCAACTTGGATCTCGCATTCCATATTTCGCTTCGATAGTCGTTACAATACCCGCACGTCTCTATATAAATAATTAAGTTCTGTTCGAGTTTAACATTTCTTGGGACGTAATCTCATAATTAAGTAAGTCTAATCTAGATATTTACATTGTTATTCGTGAGTTGCTATGATTTCTTGGTTTTAGATACAGTGTACTCCTTATCTTTGACTGACTGCCACGCAAATCTAGACAGATATATTCCCCCTGTATTGAATCCATAGATCTGCTGGATTCCCGTCTTACTTTCTAACATTGCAACGTTACCCCCAACATCTCTCCTTGAATATCTTAATTAAATCCAGACTTCCTGCACTGCACAAATGTTGGGCATAATAAGCATTTGACGATTAATGTGAGTAGATATTTACATAGCCTCAGTCAGTTGATGCAGCACACTTTGTCTACGACTATAGGCGTTGCAATATCAGGAACTTGACACATGCTTTCTACTCTAAGGCTGCCAATTAAATGAAGAAATTTCTAGGGTTTATCAGCAAAGGTTACTCTCTGTATCGGGCGTACCCTTCGCCTGATATTATTACCCACCATCCCGACGCGATTGCTGGTCGAAGGACAGGATTTATTTATATAGGCTATTTTTCATTCAGTTAGGAATCCTTTTTTTTAACAAACTTTCAGGATTTCTGCAGCTAGATATATTAAATGACTGTATGATGAACATAATGTAATGAATATGAAATTGAATCCAATTCTTCACACACTGAAAATGAGTTAATGTTTCTATTTTCTATTATACAAAAGGACAGAGCGGAACTGCCTCTGCTCTCACTGTCCTGCCTTAATAAAGCTAACAATCATTTACATATGGTATGACTTATTTTCTACACAACAAACTCTTTACTACAGAAACAATGTTTCAAGCCTGTCACTACTCTATTGATATTTCCATGACAAATGTTTAGATGAGTTCTATTCTTTAGTTCTACCAGTTCAGACCTTTACGTCTATGGCACACCATGTTGCTTGAATCGCCTTCATTTTATGTGTCCCAAAGAAAGTTTCAGTCAGAAAACATTTTACCAAGAACTGCCACTTTGTGGAACAGACTTCCACATGAGTGCTTTGCTGAACACTTCAATAAATTTCAAACATTGATCAGTCATTATTTATCCTCCTCATCCTTCCCATTTTCATTTCCTATCACCTTCTATTCCATTTATATCACATGCTAGGGCATTACCATTTTGGTGACTGTAGCTCTCTGCCTTGAGTTACTCTTGAGCTTTGTACTGGGTGAAAATTAGTATTAAAGAAAAGATTTGATTTTGATACTTATATATAAGAAGTTGGTAGGTTTTTCACTATTTTAATGCATACAAACACCCATAAGCAATATGGCTTTTGCTTCTCTAGGTAAACAGCTGATTGATTAATGGTTAATAATGTAAGTCACCGATTGGGTATGCTGATGGATTTGCGATTAAGTTTTCTGCTTGTTTTTCCAATTTCGGTAAATATACGTCTATGTATCCTGTACAGCCAAACACAACTGAAATTGTTTAACCTGAGATCTTTTTTTTTTTTTGCATTTCTCCACTAGTCCTTAGTTCCACCGTTTTTTTTCTTTCTACTGAATTTGAGCAGCATCAATATAGTCTTCATGTAAAACAATATGTTCAAAGACCTTCAAAGAACAACCTTCCTCTCCGCACACCATGTTACCAAATTTGACCACTAACTGATGTATATTGTAAAAACAAATCTCTTGGTAGTCAGACATATTGCATTGCTCGTTCTAGTGTTTCACTTATATCTGAATTCATGTCGTCTGTTTTAACATGTAACTATACCCATTTACCAGGTTTCCACATTTGCCGCGATCTCAAACAAGAGAATAAGGTATTTGGCATCATATATATAGAAACACGGATTTTTTTTTAAATGAATATATTTACAAAAGGAAAAGTGGAAAATAATAGAATAGACTTTTTACCGATTAGGTCAGGATTGAGAGGAATAGCGATGCGTTGTTGGATACTATGTGATTTATAATCTTATTTCCCAAACTCGATTATAGCAAATCATTGGACGTATGTAAAGGTACATGCAAGATTAAATAAATTCTAAGAGATGCCTCGTCTATGGGTCGAGTGCAAAGCAAGTTCAAGTGTTCAATTTGGCAATTTGCAAAACATGCATTTTTTTTCTTTTCTAACTGATGAATTATACATAATAGACGTGGTCTTGGACCTGAACCTGTAAAATTAGGATCCATTTATCTATTCATTCGCCAAACTTGGAAGTATTTTCTGCTCATCTGTTTCAAGCTAAACTCACTCGTCAGGCCACAGTCACATTTACAATTCTCATACGCTCTATCCCTGATATTGATAACTTTAACCCATAAATATTCCATACCTCAAAAATGTATTTTATCAAATATATGTGTGTGTGCCTGTGTGCTTATATATATGTGTGTGTGTGTGTGTGTGTGTGTGTGCAAAAGCAAAGAAAGAAAGCAAATATATAAATATAATTTCACTGTTAAAATTAGTATATATCTATCTACTTACATATCTATTCGAGCAATTAGAAAGATTTATCTGCCAATATATATATATATATATATATATATATATATATATATATATATATATATATATATATATATATATATATATATATATATACCCAAGAGGATAGAATCCAAGTAGAACTCAATGTCTAGGACAGAGTAAGAATATAATATAAACACTAATATTCCATGGTTATAATTTATTACATTAGAATTATAATCACGATCTTGATTACTATTCCAATGTAATAATTTAGAACCATGGAACATTAGTGTTTGAGCCTTTTATATTATATATATATATATATATATATATATATATATATATATATATATATATATATATATATGTATGTATATATATATGTATATATATATATGTATATATGTATATATATATATATATATATATATATATATATATATATATATATATATATATATATATACATAAATATATATATATATAAAGTTTACATGAGTTAATTAATATCACTATAATCTGTATCCACCTAACTAGCTAGCTGTTTGACAATAGTAAATGTTTGTTCGGCTGATATATATATATATATATATATATATATATGTATATATATATATATATGTGTGTGTGAGTGTGTGTGTGTGTAAGTATGTATGTGTATGTGTGAGCGCTTTTATGTATATATATATATATATATATATATATATTGACCACTAACATTATCAATATATATATATATATATATATATATATATATATATATATATATATATATATATAAATAAATATTACAGGTAATAAATCCTTTAGTATATAATACAAGTGGATCCTAGTATTCTAAGATATTAAATCTGATGCACATAAGTGCTCAATATATTTATTATAACAGAGCCAATAAATAGTATTACACAACAAAATCAAAAATTACCTCATATGGAGGACAGATCTATTTCAACCGATCTATTCCCCATATGAGTTAATTTTCGATTATGCTGTGTAATACTATATATATATATATATATATATATATATATATATATATATATATATATATATATATATATATATATATATGCACATTTCATTAAAAACGACTGACAAGGTTCTTTTATACACAAATATATATATATATATATATATATATATATATATATATATATATGTATATATAAATAAAAAGAAAGAACAGTAAGATATAAAATCCGGTGTTCTCATATATATATATATATATATATATATATATATATATATATATATATATATATATATATATATACGAAATTTATAAAATCATAACATAAACATGTCATAAAATCACTACAAAAACACGCATTTTGTTTCAACACTACAGGTGGCTTCTCAAGTGATGGTGTTGAAGATAGAAAGGGGAAAAAACTGAGAAATATACTGAAGAAAATCTGAAAAGTCTTCGATCCGAGAAAGAAACAAATACCAAATTAATTTTGATGATTGGTAATTTGAAAGAAAGTTGATTTGACCGAGAAGTAATCGGAAAGTACGCCCATGTACCATGTAACTTTTTACTTATGTCATTTCACGGTTTTCTTCGTTTTTTAATCTTTGCTATGTCCGTGTCTGTATGATTTTCTACGTTCGTTGTCTACATCTATATATGTAGATAGTAACAAACAAGAACTGAATATTCATTTGCTATTACGATACTGTCTTTCTTCATAGTGAAAAATTTAATTTCAAAGGTTGTTTGCAATAAAACAGCTGATTTGCAGAAATACTCTGCTCCATCTTTTGAACTTTCTTTTATACATATAGATAGTGAAAGCGTTATTGTTACTGGGTACATTTGTCTGAGCAGACGTCCATTTTTTTTATAAGCTCATATTATCATATACCAGAGTGCATCAGAGAAAATCTAGTAAAACATGTCTGCCATCTACAAATTGTGTTTACAGTAAAAGGAAATAAGGTAAATCAAAAGCCTGTTGCAGGTGGCATATTGTCTCACAAATAGAGATTGAATGACGGAAGATGATAAAAAAAAACGAAGACTTGTTTATAAATATATATTGCTACATATATTTTTGCTAAAAAAAATACATAAACAAAATTAACTGCACTATGTATTAGGCAAAAATATAAATCTGCAACCTCATGTAGAAGGTGGGAATAACGTTGTTCAGAAAAGGACAGTTTTGGTAGTCGCTGCAGAGCGTAGTCCTGAAAAGGACATTTTCGTGGTTGCTAAAAGCGCAGTGCCGAAAAAGATTATTTTTTTTAGTTGCTGACGAGAGTTGCCCTGAAAAGGACAGTTTATTGCATAACATTGACACGGATGGATGGAGCGGGAAACCAGTTGCAGCTAGCGTGAGCGGCAGGAGATTGAGGTCTACTAGAGATGGTTCGCGCGGCAGGAGCTGGACACCTACTGGAGATATCCGGAGTGACTGATGATGGCAAACTGGAGATGGTGACAGCTGTCTAGCTGGAACAGCTGCTGATGGCTGGTGCCGTGTGCTGACTGTCGACTGCTGCTGGAACAGATACTACATTTTGATTCCAGAAATTTTATCCGTTTAACACTTAGTTATTTACTCACGTTTCCGTGGAAAATCGGAGCGTGAACACTCAGGTCTAGTAGAAAAATTGCCTAACTCTCCTTAACCGTTAGTTGCGCTGGCCTCGGTGCTGACCACAGATCTTCCTCACTAGTGAGAGGGTGCATCATCAGATAGCTGTTCCCCTGGCACCTCAAATTATTATTTGCCACGGCTGCATCTATGTTCGCGAACAGAACCAGAACTGAGTCTCACAAATGATAGATGATATGTATCTCCCTTGTTCATTGCCGCTTTTGAAGCATTTTATAATCAACGCTGGTTAAACTTTTTCTTCAAGATGCTTTTAAAAACAACGGCGCTGAGATCTCTTCCACGACGAAAGAGAACAACCGACAGAAAAAAAGCGGCAGGGCTAGGCAGAATTGTAACAGAGATTCTCGCAGCCTTAGGCGATTTCTGCATAGATAAGATTACAGAAATAATGAATGAAAACGAAATCTAAAACATCTACAACTTACAAAGACTATATTATATATATATATATATATATATATATATATATATATATATATATATATATATAAAGATATTAGTCGTAGATTTTTGACGGGTGAGTAAATAATGGATTATACAGATGGATGAATTGAACAAACCAGTTCAAGAAAGACGTTTGGAGCACTAGCACAAAAAACAGAATGTCTCATATCGAGGATATTTAACATCGAAAAACATAAAGAAAAAAAATTAATTATTTTTAATAATATGTGGACATCTCCACTCTTTGCCCGATGACAGTCGCGAGACCGGAAACACGTGTAGCAAAATTATGGAAAATAAAGCATAATATTTTTTTTAAATCCACATTGCAATCAAAAACGTTTGCGTTTCTCTCTTTTTTTAATATATATATATATATATATATATATATATATATATATATATATATATATATATATATATAGTCAAACCTAATGAGCCAGACAAACCTACCAAGGTTTCACTCAGCCAGATCGTCAGAGTCAGCTGACGATCTGCCTAATTGAAACCTTGGTAGGTTTCACTGGCTCATTAGGTTTGACTAGGTCTGCTCTAGGTTTGTATCGAGCTCTTTAGTTAGTTAGTTGTTTACTCGTATCGGGTTTTTGTCTTTGGGCCTTCAACCTGTATCTGTGCGATTATTTTCGACAGACTTTCATGTTCCTGGCTCTTTCTTTTTTAAAACTTTTTTTCCCTTCGAGATTGATTGGGCTATTGTTTCATCAAGAATTCGAAGGTTTTATACAACCAAATACGTTTTAAGTAATCTTGTATTTGTTTTTAAATCTACTCCGATAAATAATATGACTGCATACTTTAGATTAATCAATAAGTACAGTATTATTTATGTTTCCAAATTGCAGGGATGTTTCACTTCAACTTATTATCTTAAAAAATAGTAAACATTATTATTTTTTCCAATTTCACAGTTATCCCACGTTATCCTTCGTATAAATTTTAATCTTTATTAACCGAATGTTAGTAATTTAGTTTTCCATTATTTTTTTGGATAATTAATTTTGTTGAAAGGACTAGTGATGGTAGCAACAAAAATAATATGTTTTTGAATTAATTAACAACTAATCTAATTAACAGAAGTAAAATAACAGTAAAAAATCTTTCTTTTTTACATAATTATAAATATATAATGTATTATTTAAATTTTAAATATATAATTTATTATCTGTCTATATTTCTGAGATGATGAAAACATGGCACAGTGGATAAAGGCGTCGGTTAGATCCAGTGACAGGACCCAAAGAGTGTGAGTTCAATAAGGTTAAGGCAGTGGAGAACTTTCAGAGGGAAAAATTAACAGGAGATAACTGATAACTGACATCCATTAAAATCATGGCACGTGGAACTAGAACAGTCTAACCCAGTGAGCGAAATAAAGGGTTCAGTTCGACATTCCAGCCACGTGAAGAAGGCTGAAGCGTACAACGGCCGAAACGTTGTAATGAATATGGCGACAAAGATGAGGACAATAGTCCGAATAATGTAAATAGTGTATAATTCATTATTTATAGAGGTTGGCACACATATCGTCCGGTCCAAACAAGTTTCATATCTGTTGAACAGGAGTAGTGGTTTATCCCTTGCTTTCTATTCAGGATATGGTTTACCGATCCGGTTCTCTTTCTTTCTTCTACCAGGGCTACAGTGATTTAACTATCTTAAGCTTTTGGTGATAGGACTAGCCAGTGTGCGTGACTTTCCATTGTGAGGGTACCGTGTTGGCAGTTTGCTAGCTGCTACTTACGACAGGTCGTTAGGAGCCCGAAGAATTTGGTATAGCTTAGTGAGGCTGCTCTGGTCAACAGTCGCATAATATCGGGGTATTTGTAGTGACATGTTGCGCATAGTTAGGTGTCTCTTCCGTGTATTTCCGGTGGCCAAACGTGGGCCACACTCTGTCCTCAGCCATGTTCTGCTTTGTATTACCACTGACGAGTGACAATTACGCTGTTCTTTACTCTTTCTCCTCAAGGCGAATTTATTGGAAAACGCAACAAAAAAATACAACTAAGTCAGTAAACAAAAAATCACCTCCTCGCTTCAGCCTTTCTTTTATTAATATTCTTAGTATTTATTCCAATATTTGCAGCGTAGAATCTTTCCTCTTGGAACGGTCGCTAGATAGCTTTGCCCTCTTTGAATTTAACTTAAATTATTCCATTTCTATCAATTAATTATTAATTCTAGGCTGCCTTCCTCTTTGCCGAAAAGATTCCAGCATTTAGATACATGGCCTTGGTGTTCACATCAAGGATACTATTCCGATAGCCAAGGAATTGTCCTTCGAGGCCCCAGACTATTCCTACGTGTGCTTCCTTCTTTCGTTACTTAACTCTGTTAACTATCTATTTTTCCTATATCCCTCCCTTCCCAGGACTGTAGTATAGTAGATATAGTCGCTGACAGTAAAGGCACTTCCCCTCCTCCCATTTGTGAACATCTTTGTCTTTGGTATTTGCTCACCACAACACGTGACATTCTAAAGGGACTGATGTTGCCGGTATTCATACATTATTTTTTTCCATTGCCCAATCCCTGGCTCAAATCGTAGACTTCCCTACTTGTTTCCTTAACAAAACCGAGAAACAGGCTTCACTACTTGATTTATTTCTTACCACAACACTGCCCTCTTGGTAACTCGAACCACTCTGTGGTAGCTACGATATTTTTTCCAGTCCTCTATTAAATAGGATCCCTTATCCACAATACCTCTTTCCATTGCCAGCATGCCGATGGGACACCGAGATTTTTTTTTTACCGTGACGGCCCTTGGATTGGCATCTTTAAACTCTAAGTTGAAAATTGCGCAACTGAGGTGTCTTCTTGGGACAAAAACGACATAGACGCTTTCATCCATTCTCAGAAATACCAACTGGCACCATAATCCTCTCGCTGGTTCACACCAGCATGCTTGGCCGCTATATCACGCAGGAACCACCATTTTGGGCTATACCAGGGAGACAATTCTCTTCTCAGTAGCCACTTGGTCGCTGTCCGCAATGAGTCCTTGATGGAGTAACGTCCCTCATTGCCGAGATAATAGGGTACACTCTAACAATTTTCCCTCTCATGATTACTTGCAGCTTTGTAATAGGGCATTAAATATGTGTAAGGTCTCTATTCCTCCCTCCTCCAAGCAGATTTAGGTGTTATCGTCCTGTGCTGATAAAACTGAATGCTTTGCCCGTAAATTATCCTCAAACACTACCCTGGATCTCCTCCGGAATATCCCTGCTTAACTTCCTTCCTAGAACTGAGTCTCTGTTGAGTGATATGAATATAACCCCTTCCATGGTTTCTGCTATCATTTCTAACCTAGATTCCCACAAAGCAGGTGAACCCGATCATATCCCTGTAATAATCATGAAGAAGTGTTCTATCTAAAGTGTATAATAAACGCCTCGCTAACTCCTGCTTTCTTGCCTGCTGGAAACCATCATCTGTTGTTCCAGTTTTTTAAGAACATTGGTGAACCGTCTGATCTATTTATCTATGGGTCTATTAGCCTTCTACATCTTTTGGGGAGATACCTATAGGCCTTAATAAAAGCTGAATTGGTTCATCATCTCTCATCGGGCAGAGCCTTTTCTCCTACAAGCAATATGGCTTTCGGTTCTCCAGGTGAACTACTGATGTACTGACGATATTTGGGGATAGATATTATCATACTCTAGATAAAAAAAAATGTTCAAGCCTGAGCTGTTGTATTGCTGATCTCTGGGTCTGGCATTCAGGTCTTCTCAACAAGCTGAAAATTTACGGTGTCTCCGGACACCTTTTTAAATTGATCCAATCCTTCCTATCAAATCGTGAATCGAGAGTTATCCTGAACAGCCTTTGGTCAAGATCCTTTCGTACTGACGCAGGTGTTCTCCAGGAGTCCATCCTTAGCCCCACTCTATTTTTAATTTTCATTAATGACCATTCCGATAATATAACCTCTCAACTTGGTATCTACGCAAGACACAAAGATTTACTTCTGCTTCGATAGTAAGGCTTATCAGTCTGACAAGGTCAAAATGGCAGCCGATGTCCAAAACGACATCAAGTCTGTAGTTAACTGGGGCAAGGAAAGGCTTGTTAATTTTAATGCCTCCAAACCTAAACTTCTTGTAATTTAAATTCGAGAGACTGGCCTAAATTCCTTAGTAGGCGCTAATCCTGAGTGACAAAGTATAGATTTTATATTTGTCGTATTTTCTGGTCGTTTGTAGACTAACTTCCTTTTCTCCCTCCCCCCATCTTTCGTACACGGCATATTTATATTTTCTCAAAACTCGTGGTCTCCGTGATTTTGCGTTAATTTGTCAGCATAAAAACAATATGGATTCCCCACGAGATTATTTTTACGTACGGACGTCCATGAGGTAGGGTTTCTTTTTTGTTTGTTTTCAAACTACACTTCTCTCCATTAATCATCTGAGAGACCCCTTGCTGCCTTCCATCAACATGGCTGATGCTATCCTCCAGGAAAGTGACTCGTTGCTGTTTCTCCGGCTCATGGTCTCTAATATCGTAATGTGGAAAGCCTCTATTGAATCCATTGCTAGGTCAGCTGCTAAGTCAGTTCACTATCTTGTGCGAGCCAATTTTTCACTTCAGAATCAAATTTACTTATCTATAAGTCTACCATTCGCCCATG
>OZ038496.1:8594197-8606697 GCA_964036315.1 Acanthosepion esculentum
AACATTAACTATGAACACGGCCACAATGTGCTGACCGTGTTTGGAAGTTAAAACACCTCTATAACTCTAGATACATAGATAAACCATACATTCGGTAAAAATTAAAAATAAAACCATCCCTGATTTCGGTTAAATGCATAGCCAAAAGCGCTCGGAAATGCAGAACTTTTGTAGTTTTATTACACTTTCTCTCCAGAAAAGAAAACAAGACAAATTAAATAAAAAATTTAATCGCAGTACCTATCAGTCGTCTTTAACTAAACACACACACACACACACACACACACACACATATATATATATATGTATAATTGTTGATATGAAGGCTCGTTTGTGATGCGTCACTCTTGTAAGATGGTCATTTTTACATTTGAATGCGAACACATAGCTATATATATTTTGTATAACGTATGCGTTATATTCTTAGCAGATACCCATATTTGTGTAGACGTCCCGTTTAATTATTAACCAGAAATCTTATTAAAGTAACTAACGCACGATGGATCTAATGACTGTTTCTCCTACACGTGTTAATATTTCTCTGATAATCAAGCCATAGATGAAAGTAAATATATGCTACTCAAATGTGGGTACCCACTAAAAAAATGTAAATAACATATAGGTATCAAAAGTTTTAATGAAGAAAATCCATAATTTCTATTGAATTTGCTTTGTTTACTTTTGGATACGAAACTGAACAGATCTGAAGGTTTCGAATAGCTTGAAAGACTTGCGTTTACAAGGCACTGTTTATCTTTGCTTGGTTGTCGATATACTCCGTAGTCGAACCGATCTAAAGTACGACAGATCTAAAAACATTTTCTCCTGCCAAGAGGAACTCAGGTTCGGCTCTAGCCGGAGGCCGTATATTTTTCGTCAATAAGATATTTCGGTAGACAAAAATAAAAAAATTACATTCTTTAATAAATAATGGGTCGTTTACTCAAATATGGATATCCACTAAAATACAAATATTGTTTAAGTAACATATATATATATATATATATATATATATATATATATATATATAGTCATCCGAGTACGGAATGTTTCGCTGTATCACAGCTCATCAATGTAGCTAGACATCCGATTGCCTCAATCCAGGATCGAGACCTGACTGTTTTGGCATCAGTCGAAGATTTTTTCCCTAAGCTATCGGGGGAAGGTGATTTTTTACATATTTATTTTGAATAAACATGCCAATGACTCAGAGTTCTCAATTCATAGAAGAGCGTTGCATTATCAGTAGTAGCAAACACTGTTTACAAATTTGTGCTTTGTCTCTAAAGTGTTCGACCGATATGTGTGCGCGTGTGTATCCTGTTAAAAGCTTTAGGCGACTGCTGTGGGCATTTTCAAGGGTGTTTTTGCTTTCTTTTCAGAATGCTCTTAAAAACACAAAAATAAATTCCGACGTAACAGTCAAAACAACACCAGAGACAAGCCCCAAATTGAAAATGGCTATAGAAGAGACCGAAAGCGCATAACAACACAATACACACACACACACACACACACACACACACACACACACATATACATATATATAAATATATGTATATATATATGTATATATATATGTATATATATATATATATATATATGTATATATATATATATATATATATATATAATTGAGTCACTGTCAGTCACTGTGTGTTTATCTAAATCTAAAAAATAAATACGCTAAAATTCACCTTTATCCCTGCCGTGAGCCGACGGCTTAGTGGTAGAAGTTCCAACTGACGCCAATTCAGTCGGGTTTCGATCCTAGCTAGAGGCAACCGGACGTCTAGCCACACTGATGAGCTGTGAAAACAGCGAAACACTCTGTCTGTGGATGACAATATATATATATATATATATATATATATATATATATACACATGCGATTGTTTCAAGCCGGAATCGAAACCCCAGCGATCTGAAATCAATCATAGTCTCTCACCCCTTAGGGCATTAGCGCACGCGGCGGAGAAAGGGAATTTTTGACGTATTCTATATGAGATATATGCATTACCGCTACCAGAGTTCTCTATTTATAGCGAAGATCTTTTAGCGTTAATTAGCAGCAACCGTGTGTTAATGTGTGTTAATTAGCAGCAACCGATAAATTCCCTTTCTTCCCAAGTGCTGAAACTACGAGAGGGGGCGTATATAGTCATCCGCTGTACCGCAGCTCATCAGTATGACTACTCATGCGAAAGGGTTCATATTAATAATAAATCAATATAAAATTACGCACCAAATACTCTACTACATATTACCAATGTTCGTTTTTTTCTAATTTTTACAATGATTTTCACACTGTAGAAGGCTCAAGAACCACTAGAGGTAGAGGCTTACGGATAAGAGGCATCGTTTATGCGCATATGTAAGAAAGATAACGGTTAACTCTAGACAGGTTATAATAATAGTTGTGGCATATTATCTGTTGTGAGCGATAAAATAAGTAGGTTAATGCAATACTTAATTGCAGTGAACAATTATGAGTTCTTCTGTAAGTAATTGTTGCCTATCGTATCTACTGGGATAAATACCCAATCAACGACCCTCCGTAGGAGTTATATATATATATATATATATATATATATATATATATATATATATATATATATATATATATAGTTAACCAAAAACAAAATAATTTCCATGCTTGAAGATGACTGAGTGTACAGTTGAAAGTACTTGCGTATTAAAGAAAGACGTTATACAGCTTATAATTTTTTAAAACAAGGATCATGATATTCATCGAATGATTTGTAGGATAATGCACATTTAAAATTTTGTTTGAAGAGATTTCGCCATTTTATATCATTAACCTTACTAATATACTTTTTGTATGAATGATTCATTTTAATATAAATTGAACTACACCAAATACTTGATATATATATATATATATATATATATATATATATATATATATATATATATATATATACATATATTCATGATCTATCCACTTCTCTTCTCCACATTCTTTCACCTTTCATTCCTATCTGCTCTCGCTCCAAAACTTCTGTAACCCCCTTGCCTTGATAGATCCACCGTCTTTCTCCACATCCTCACCTTTACCACTCCTATCTGCTCCTGCTCCAAACCTTCTGTAACCACTTGCGTGCTAGTGGCCTCCAGCCTTGCTTGAGGTGATACGCTTAAAAATATATATATATATATATATATATATATATATATGTACACACACAATTTCGGAACAGAGTTGTCCACTAATGTGACTAGGCCGTTAATGGTCCTGCGTGATACACGCTTAGGCGATCATGTATCTTTCGATGCATGGCTGACGAGGCATATTTTCCACGTAGTAGGTGCCATTTCTTTCTGCGTAGACCAGTTGCCATCCAAGGCTATAGAATTCTGTCTGCCCTGTTATTTACCCATAGCTGGAGGCAGAAGAAAAGCATTCATACATTTCCAAGGTTATAAGCTCGTAAGTGAATAAATGGATTCGAATCCGTTAGATTCACTTATGTGCTAATACCACTGGGAAAGGTATGAATCCTCTTAGCGGATCCATATTGCAGTCACAAATGTAAACAGCTTCCGAACAGTTAGGTTTACCCAATTTCCTTTAATATACCTGGATTATGCCTTTCCAACGGTTTTGTGGGCAATAAATAAAAGATTAATGCAGCGATCAATTTTGAGTTCTTCTCTTACACACACACACACACACACACACACATATATATATATATATATATATATATATATATATATATATATATATATATATATAAAATAAATTTCGGTTGAGGTCTTTGGTTTGAGGTGTGAGTTTGTAAACAGTGACTATTTAAGCTAACTCTGACTCTTAAGCTAACTATGACTCTTCGGCAGAATTGAGTCACTGTCAGTCACTGTGTGTTTATCTAAATCTAAAAATAAACACGCTAAAATTCACCTTCATCCATGCCGTCAGCCGACGGCTTAGTGGTAGAAGTTCCGACTGACCCCAATTCAGTCAGGTTTCGATCCTAGCTAGAGGCAACCGGACGTCTAGCCACACTGATGAGCTGCGAAACATTCTGTCTGTGGATGACATATATATATATATATATATATATATATATATATATATATATATATATATATATATATATATATATATATATATATATATATATATATAAAAGTTTAATAAAATGCCAGTTTTTTTTTTCAGAGGGAACTTACTAACAAACGGCCAAAATTTTGATGTTTTTCGAAAGAGCCGATGTGCCCCAGGCAGGAATCTCATATGTTTTTGGAAAAACAGGACCTACAATTCGTTAGAGATTTTTAAGATTATTTATAAAATTAAAGCATATATATCCCGACTAGTCACTTAATTTTATTTCATTCTTTTTTTTACTTCCTTTCTTCCTTTTTTTTTCTTCTTTCTTCCTTCCATGTCATGAACAACATCAACAAAATGTATTTCGGTCAATATTGTGAGGCGCTGAGTTAAAACAATTTTAGATCCAGGTGAAGTGAAGAATGAAAACTAAGAAAGATTTTTATTGCTTTGAAATAGATATACATGAATGTTGACTCACCGCTCGATAAGTCCGATTGCCGGAGTCGCCATTGATATATATATATATATATATATATATATATATATATATATATATATGGAGAGAGATAGAGATAAACATGGATAGATAGATAGATAGATAGATAGATAGATAGATAGATAGAGAGAGAGAGAGAGAGAGAGAGAGAGATAATACTATAATCTATGTTTATTTTTATTTCAGTATATATGCTTAGTAAACAATATATAACATAAAAAGAGAAGAACAACTTAGGAAATTACGAATAGAGTAAACATAGTTTGCAGAACTACATAATGAAATGGAGACATTTGCAAGAAAATGATGCTAGAACTGTCACAAAAGAGTGCCGTGTCCCTTCAGGGCGAGGGCGGCTATGGGCATCCACATCTTCCAGCCTTTTGCTTTTGCATCTCTCTCTCTCTATCTCTCAACTCTATCTCTCTCTCTCTCTCACTCCATATATATATATATATATATATATATATATATATATATATATATATATATATATATATATATATATATATATAACGTAAATCATTCAAACGAAAAACAAATACTGAAGCTAATTAGCTTCAGTATTTGTTTTTCGTTTGAATGATTTACGTTACATAAATTGAACACGCACTACTTAATTGATATATATATATATATATATATATATATATATATATATATATATATATATATATTACTTCAAAAGGCGCCCGATATATATATATGCGTAGCGGATTTTAGCTGCAATGATTAGAAATGGCGGAACGAATGAATGTAGTTTATCCGAACCCTTTCCATAAATGAACGATTTCAACTAGTGTTGAATACTGTTACCGTTTCCATACGCCACATTAATCTTTCAATTATGTTGTGTCAATTTCCCGGGTAGCTAACATTTGTACTCTGTGTTAACACCAGTTAGGCTGCTAATGGCAGGGCGACCTGATTTATCGGATTTCGAACGGGGCTTAATACTGACACACAGGACATTCTACTTCAGTAATTGAAGGGTTATTTAACAACCCACTATGTCATATATATACCGGGAATACTTGATAGAAAGCATTATCGCCTGCTGTTGACAGTATGTTGCCGTCCGCGCGTACTTTATGATGATGACGGGTAGTGCCTTGGGAGAATTAGCTGACAAGCGAAAATGTCTGAAATCCTCTCCAGGTTCAATGAAGGCATACTAGACGAATATCTACCATAGCAGTTTAGCGTTCTTTAATTTCCATGGGATCCGTAGACGTATTGGGATGGCCAAGGACACATTCCAAAAGCTGAGCCGAGTATTGGCAGACGGCAGCATTTCGTAACAAAGAAAAGAATACTGAGTTGTTACGCGACATCTGTTCTTCCTTGCGGCAGCGAATGTTGGACGATTTCCTCAAAGATGAAGAGACTTGAGGAGACGGAGATGTAGTTTTCCAGAAGGATGATAAGGATCTCATGGCTCGAGTATGTGGACAACGTTGCGGTCTTAGAGAGGTTACAAACAGGGAGAAGGCTTATATTAACATCAGAAAGAGTCAGTTGGTTCCTGGGACACATAATGAGAAAGGAGGGCCTGGAGAATCTGATACCCACGTGTCAAACAAGGGAAAGAGAGGCAAGGGAAAGCAGCGTGTGACATACCTGGCGAACTTGAGCAGGTGGACTGAGAGAACGGAGTTTGGTGGAGGAAGCAGAGGTAAGGAGCTTGCTATTAAATGCAAGGGATAGAGGGAGAGGTGGAGAGCCATGATCGCTTGCACCCTGAAAGGACAGGACACATAAAAAGAAAATAATTTCCATGGAATATGCAAATAAAAATCATAATTCCTTCCATGTTTCTTTGTACAACATTGGATCAATGAGTTGTTTTTGATGATGTGAAATGATGGTCGAGATCTTGCTTCTGTTTGTCTCTTTCACATCGTCAAAGCCACTGTTTTCAATTCCAATCAGTGCTAACGGACCCTGTCTGCCTTGCTATTTAACCCATAGTTAGGTGGGAGAAGAGATGGATTTGTGTGTTTCCTGATAGTATTATCATGTCAATAAATGTAACGAACACGATTGTAATTCCAACGACACTACAGCTTTTCATTCCGGCCCCAAAAACGAATAAAAATAATCCAAAACGACTTAATGCAAATATATCATGACTCAATGTACGAAAATAAATTATTGTACGATATTAATATATGTAAGAATTTTCCCCTGAAATGAGCAGAGACATGTATTTTGAATACAAAATTAATTATTAATTCTAAAGACGCTTTATTATTCCACTAGGCTTCAAAGATATCGCATTGCTTGAAAATTTTGAGTAATAGCATAAAACAATATTCACATTATTCGGAAAATTTGCCTCAACTTTGGCGCCACATTTATTACGCTCCTGCCTTCTTCAGGTGGTTGGAATGTCGAACTGAACCCTTTATTTCGCTCGCTGGGGTAGACTGTTCTAATTCCACCGCCATGTTTAATGGGCGTCATTTATCTCCTGTTAATTCCTCTCTCCAATTTCTCCACTGCCTTAACCGGGTATTGAACTCTTTGGGTCCTGTCACTGGATCTAACTTACACCTTTATCCACTGTGTCATGTGTCCTTCTGGACATCTGTGTATGAATTTCTGGGTACAATAAACCTAATGTCTTCAGCATACATTTTTTACCAGTGCTCATATTGCAATTTTTGTTGTTGTTATAAAGGGTTCAGTTTGACATTCCAACCACCTGAAGAAGGCCTGAGCGTACAACAGCCGAAACGTTGTAATAAGTATGGCGACAAAGATGAGGACAGTAGTCCGAATAATGTAAATAGTGTACATAATACCTCATCGCAGAAATATAGACAGATACTGAAAGGCCGAAACGTAATAAATATGGCGACAAAGATGAGGAAAATAGTCCGAATAATGTAAATAATGTACATAATACCTCATCTCAGTAATATAGACAGATACTGAAAGGCCGAAACGTTGTAATAAATATGGCGACAAAGATGAGGCCAATAGTCCGAATAATGTAAATAGTGTACATAATACCTCATCTCAGAAATATAGACAGATACTGAAAGGCCGAAACGTTGTAATAAATATGGCGACAAAGATGAGGACAATAGTCCGAATAATGTAAACAGTGTACATAATACCTCATCTCAGAAATATAGACAGATACTGAAAGACCGAAATGTTGGAATAAATATGGCGACAAAGATGAAGACAATAGTCCGAATAATGTAAATAATGTACATAATACCTCATCTCAGAAATATAGACAGATACTGAAAGGCCGAAACGTTGTAATAAATATGGCGACAAAGATGAGGACAATAGTCCGAATAATGTAAACATAATACATAATACATCATCTTTGCAGAAATATAGACAGACGATTAAAACAGGTGTAGTCTTTTGCAAAATAATAACGACAGTAAACCAGCTTGCATCTATTTTTTTATTTGCCATCAAGTCATGTGACGCATATAGCCTCTTCACCTTTCAGGTAGATTTTTATATAAAAGTTCCAATGTATTAAATTGTATAAATATATGTTGGGTTATGCATATTTATTTTTTTAATAATGTTGTTATAATGTTATTATTGTTTACACACATAATAGTTGTAATATAATATGCAAGTGACTCTTTATGGATGCGGGTTGATATTAGAATATATGCCGAAAATACATACTGAATTTCCTATTAAATATTACGTAAAAATACAAAAAGACCGTAGCTCAAGGAGCCTAGTGTCTAATTTTAATAAAAAAAAAGTAGATATTAAATGTACAATACGCTTCTAAATTGATTGGGTTATTATATGTCATTTAAGGTGTATCTCGGGAACATACACGCATACATATATACAAAATTAGTATTTTTAGTATTAGATAGACACTCTAATGAGTAAATCAGAAGTGATAATTTTGTAATTATTTCTAAACCGAGGCTACCAATGGGGAAAAGGGAGTGCATGACAGGTTATCACCGCGAATTGAACACCGTGAACAGAGTGCAAGTCAACAAAATACTGAAACATCTCTCTGAACCGAGACAACTCAGCACCAGAAAAACATATCTTTTTTTTTATAATTGAATAAATATAAGTTATATATATATATATATATATATATATATATATATATATATATATATATATATATATATATATATATATATATATATATATATATAAAGATCCAGAGATGGATATGCAACGTAATTGGCCCTGATCTGTCATCTCGTCTGCAGCCGCTCTCTCACAGCCGCGCCGTTGCCTCGCTCTGTCCTTTTTACAAATACTTTCACGGTAATTGCTCCGATGAGCTGCTTTCGCTGGTTCCCAGGCCTCATGAATTCAAGCGTCCTACGAGGCTGGCATACCGTTCCCACCCCTTCACTGTTGAAACTGTTAGATGTAGACGTCTCTTCTACTCCAATAGCTTCATGTCTCGCACATCTCTCATGTGGAACTCCCTTCCTTATTCCTGTTTCCCTGACAAATATAATCTCCAACTATTTAAGTATAACGTCAATCGACATCTCCAGTTGCCTTGATCTATCCACTTCCCTTCTCCACATCTTTTCCCCTTTCATTCCTATCTGCTCTCGCTCCAAATCTTCTGTAACCCCCTTGCCTTGATCGATCCACTATCTTTCTCCACATCCTTTCCTCTACCACTCCTATCTGCTCTTCCTCCAAACCTTCTGTAACCCCTTGCGTGAAAAAGCTTAAAATAAAATATTCATATATATATATATATATATATATATATATATATATATATATATATATATATATTCAATTCTCCCGTTGTATTCGACGTATAAGGGTCAAGGAGCTCAGTTTGAGTCTATCAATATACATTTGCAATTATCTATCGAATGTCGTGGTCTATTGAAGTGTTCTGCTATATAACAGCTATCCTCACCTCCACCAAATATCTAAATAATACAATCCAAACAGGTAATTACAAATGTAACAAAACTCGTTGTCTAATTTGCAAACACATAATAACAGACAGTGGATTTCTCGCACCCAACTCCAAAATCAAAATACATCCACCCCGCCTCACTTGTGATAGCAATAATATAATTTACTACCTATTCTGCACAATATGTCCTAATAGTGGATATATTGCCGAATCTGGAACTAAATTTAGGCGTCGTTTCAACAACCATGAACAAGACATACGACAAAATAATCCATATTCCCCAGTAGCAGAACACTTCATTAGACCACGACATTCGATAGATAATTGCAAATGTATATTGATAGACTCAAATTTTAGCACTACATACATACGAAGAAAAAAAGAGAAATACTGGATTTTAAAATTAAACACATATAAACAAGGGCTAAACAAAGACTTGGGTATTCTAAATCTGTATATTTCAATAGTTAAGATATTTCTTCAAAAAATTTCTTTAGATATGGTAAAAAATCCTTGTCTTTGTGTGTGCATGTGTGTGTTTAGTTTGGTTGGTATATTTTGTTTTACGGCATATCAACCTAAATGGGTTATTTAATGCCGACAAAAATGTTTATTGCTGGTAATATTTTGTTTTGTCAAAAATCTGTTTCTGGTAATATATTTCCTTCAAAATTGTATTGCTGGTAACAATTTTTAAAAAAGTATTACTGGTAATAGTTAACTATTTGCCCATAGCTGGGACCCTAACAGGTGCTACCAGCCCGGGTCAGGGTGGAATTAAGAACACCACCAATTAAGAGGTGGCTCCTCAAAACCTCCTGATTAGAGGCCTAGCTGCTGGACGTAGTTTAACGTCTTACCCAGGACGAGTGAGTGTGTTTGTGTTCGTTGCATGTATACAATCTCTTGGGTATAAACAACAGATAATTATTCGTTTTCCGACTGTCGTTTTAAATTTACTTCTACCAAGCGAGATATATTTGCGTTTGGCTTTAAATTTAATTAATATTTGCATAAATATCATGAAGAAAACTATTTCGAAATAAGTTTTTTATGAAAATCTACTTTGAAACTTTCTAAATAAAATACACAATATAGAGGAAAGATGGCCGAAATAATGCAAGGGAAGTCATATTTCTTTAAAACTTATTCTATTTTTCTTTCTCGCTTCGTCAATCTCATTTACTGTCTAAATCAGCCCCTGTCTAAATTATATATCTGCTAATCGTAATATATTTAAAAGCCATTCATTTCTCTTTTTCCTTTCTATCGATCTACCTGTGCATCTATACATATATCAAGGGTAATTGTATGTATGTGTGTGTGTGTGTGTGTGTGTGTGTGTGTGTGTGTGTGTGTGGGTGGGTGTGTGTGTGTGTGTGTGTGTGTGTGTGTCCGGCTAAATCTGAAGAACTACAAAAAATTACGACAAAATAAATATATATATATAGGCTCATTATCACCTAACCCTGCTTCTTTGTAAAAAAAAATATCATCGTGTGATTTGTATTTACGAAAATATTTAAAAATTAAAATGCATTACAATGCATTAGAAATTCTCAGAATTAAAAAGTAAAAACAAACGGTAATTCTTATTCTCGGTTATTATTACCGTTCGTTTTTAATTTTGGATTCTGAGAATTTCGAAACGCTATACGTGTAGGTATTTTTAAAATGTCTATTCTCTTGAATTTATTTCCACAGCTATAGTAAATCAAAGCTAACTAAAAAAAAATGAATATTAAAACAACAATTTGAAAAGAAGAACATAAGAAATACAATATTTTAACAAAAAGTTTAATATTTATTCTTTCAAATATTCGTGTGTGTGTGGGGGGTGTGTGCGTGTCCGGCTAAAACTAAGAATCTACAATAATTAACTTCTTACATTTCGGAAAAATCGGATTTAGCGGATCAACCCTCCCCCTATTAGTCCGTTGATGAGAGGTTTGTCGGTATTTTTAAAAAAATTCTATTCACTTGAATTTATTTCCATATCTATAGTAAATAAAAGCGTAACTTAAAAAAAAAAGAATATTAAAACAACAAAGCAAGTTTAAAAGAAGAAGAATATTAAATACATTCATTTGAAAAAAAGTTTGTTTTTTCTAAACAATTTACCCCAATCAAGGCGGGAACGCCACTAGAACGCAAGGGTCTACAGAGCGTGTAAGTAAGGGAAATGACTGGCTATAGTGGGGTGATCTGAGTAAAGGATAAAAAGAAGAACGGGATCAAAGCATCAGAATGTGTCGATTGACATTACATTTAAGTTTTCGAATATTATAGTTATTAAATTTTTGAAGGTTATAGATACTTGTTTGTAAGAGGAAGGGAGATCCACTGTCGGGAAGTGCAAGAGAAGAAGCTGTTGGAGTAGAAGAGGTCGTTACATTTAACTGTTTCGCCAGTAAAAGGGTGGGAGCGAAATGCCAACCTAGTAGCACGCTTAAATTCATGCAGTCGAGGCACCAGGGAAAATAGCTCGTCAGAGCAGATGCCATGGAAATATTTATAGAAAAGACAGAGAGAAGCTACATTACGTCGATGAGAATGTGACTGGAGAGCGAGACCCCAAGTTAGGACCGATCACATTATATATCCGTTTTTGGATTTTATCGAGAACCCCCCCGAGATGAACAACGGGGGCTCCAGACCATATATGGTAACAGTATTCCATGCATTAAAATATTCGAGTGTGTGTGTGTGTGTATGTGTCTGTGTGTGTGTGCGTGTGCGTGTGTGTGTGTGTGTCCGACTAAAACATTTAAAGTAAATAAACTTAAATTAAGATATATTTAATCATATTTAATTTAATCATTTTTTCAAACAAAAAATATAGCGAGCCTTCGAAAAATAATTATTTACTATTTATTTTGGAGGGGATTATTATTAATAAAAAAGTAAATAAACTTAAATTAAGCTCTAATTAAACTTGAATTTATATTCACATCAACAATAAATAAAAGCGTAACCTTAAAAATTGAATATTAAAACAAAAACTAAATTTAAAA
>OZ038496.1:8611697-8626697 GCA_964036315.1 Acanthosepion esculentum
CATTTCCTTGCAGTAGATGCAGCTGATGTTTCAATGTAGTTGTTCCACTTCAGGTCCGTTGAAGACATGAAGCCAAGAAGGAGAGGTGAGACGCTCTCGCGGAGACAAGCTAAACCATGTTGACGGGTAGCTGGGACATTTCTCTACGGTGGTTAAATGAGAGAATAATAAATTTATTATGGGAGATGAGGAAATAGAAGAGCGGATACGTGGCGCGAGGTGTATTTTATACAAAACCGTTAACGATTAACAAACAAAATATTAACCAGAGAACTCTTTAATCGGCTCGTTAGATCTAGACTCTCATATGGATGTAATGCACCAAAATTGCTCGGAAATATCAGCTGTATGCAAATATTTTC
Source organism: Acanthosepion esculentum (assembly GCA_964036315.1). NCBI lineage: Eukaryota > Metazoa > Mollusca > Cephalopoda > Sepiida > Sepiidae > Acanthosepion > Acanthosepion esculentum. Next base: position 8,612,060 of record OZ038496.1, read on the forward strand.
TCAAATCAATAATTGCAAATGGTTTCAAGCGAATGAATCATTTATGTTTTAAAGAAGGCAATTCTACTTCAGACCATATACACTGTCTCTGCAGAATGGCAAATGCAGCTTTCAAAATAACAAAATCAGTTCTCCAATATTTGGTTCACCACTACTGTAGCCAGGTATTGAACGCATAACTCTTTGGGTCTAGTCACTGCATCTAACGGACGACTTTATCCACTGGAGTTGTGAGTTCAATTCCAGGCTACAGCAGTGGCGAACCAAAAGTTAGACAGTTGAGTTAAAAGGGAAATAACTGAGACATCCGAAAGAAGCATGGCACGTGGAACTAGAAAAAACGTCCAGGTACACGAAATAAACAGTTCGGTTCAAAGTTCCAATCAGCTGAAGAAGGCCGGAGCGTAAAATGGCAGAAACGTTGTGAATATGACAATGAATATGAGTATAAGAGTCCGAATAATTTATATAATGTAAGTAATCATAATACCTCATCTCAGAGATAGAGAGTAAGGGGCGTTGTGAATATGTTACTGAAGATGAGGATAACAGTCCGAATAATGTAAATAATGTAAATAATCATAATGCCTCATCTCAGAGATACAGAGGAAGCACCATTGTGAATATGGGAATGAAGATGAGGATAACAATCTGACTAATGTAAAAGTAAATAATAATGTAATTATCATAATATCTCATATCAGAAATATAGAGGAAGAAACGTTTTGAATATGGCAATGAAGATGAGGATAACAGTCCGAATAATGTAAATAATGCAAGTAATTATAAAACCTCATCTCAGAGATATAGACATATATAAAGGCTGCAGCGTACAGCGGCCAAAACGTTGTGAATATGGCAATGAAGATGAGGATAACACTCCGTTAACGTAAATAATGTGAATAAATATAATACGTCATCTCAGAGATATAGAGGATGAAATGTTGTAATATGGCAATGAAGATGAAGATAACAGTGCGAATAATGTAAATAATGCAAGTAATCATAAAAACCTATCTCAGAGATAGAGACAGAGATATAGAGAGGCATAAACATAAAGGCTGCAGCGTACAACGGCCGAAACGTTGTGAATATGGCAATGAAGATGAGGATAACTGTCCGAATAATGTAAATAATGTAAATAATGATAATACCTCATCTCAGAGATATAGAGGAAGGAACGTTTTGAATATGGCAATGAAGATGTAGAAAACTGTCTGACTAATGTAAATGTAAATAATATTGCAATAATCCTAATACCTCATGTCAGAGATACAGAGGGAGGAACATTGTGAATATGGCAATGAAGATGAGGATAATACTCCGAATAATGTAAATAATGCAAATAATCATAATACTTCATCTCAGAGATATAGAGGCCGAACGCTGTAAATATGGCAATGAAGACGAGGATAACACTCCGAATAATGTAAATAATGCAAAAAATCATAATATCTCATCTCAGAGATATAGAGAAAGACACGCTGTGAATATGGCAATGAAGATGAGGATAACAGTCCGAGTACTGTAAATAATCATAATACCTCGTCTTAGACATATAGACAGATAACACATATCAAATCATTTGAAAACTTTTTGAAATCACCAAACAGAAACAAGCATAATGTTTTGCATCACATCTAGCTAGAAGTGAAAATAATGATATGATCAAGATCACATTTTACAGCATCATAAACAAAATGTTAGGAAGCAAAGTCCATGCCAGAAAGCGCTATAAATAAGGAATTTATTTATTTAATTATTTCATCGCAAAGAAGGCAAAAATGCCAGTCATTCAAGGGTTTACTGAGCGTTAGTGAATATGAGAAAGAAAAAGAAAAAACAACTACTGAGCAGAGAGGAAAATAAAAGAATAAGAATTAAGGAGACAGAACATAAAGATGGACATGACCGTTAAATTTTTGAAAATCAAGGCAATAAAGCCGCTAAGACGCAAATGGTTACTGAATGTTAGAGAATATGAAAAAAAACTACTATTAAGGAGGGAGGACAATAAAAGAATAAGATTTACAAAATCGTAAGATAATGATTTGAATTTCATCTACATTTTTAATAGTTGACTGGGAATCAAGAAGATGAAGGAGAGTTCCACGTCTGAGAAATATGATAGAAGCTGCTGCTAGAATAGTCCGTACGGTTATATCTGACCATTTCAGCTATAAATAATGTGACCTTGTGGCAATATAGTATTGCATTTAAATTCATAAGGTCGAGGTAACATAACAGAAAGTTCATCAGAACAATTACCAAGAAAGTATCTATAGAAACGTTATAAGGAAGCTACATTACTGTGGTTGGAAATGTACTGATGCAGATATCCCAGTTCACGACGAATAACATTTTATCCATATTCTCTTAATATATAGCAGGGGCACCGGAGCAGATGTGGCAGCAATATTCAAAGCAATAATGAATGGCAAACTTATAAACACGCAATATAGATTATGACTATAAAAATTGTCTGTTACTATATATTGAACCCAACTTTCTTAGCTGTGGATTTAGCAAATGATTGATTATAAATTTTCCACATCATGGCAGCTTAAAACTTTAATGCTATGCGACGCAATACGTTAGTCTCTTGGGGGTTAGCATCAGCCATGCTGATGGAAAATAAATAGGGCTCTATCAGAGGATTAAAAGAGAGCAGTTCCATTTTTAGGCCTTAAAGTTAACAAGCCATTATTTGCCCCATTTAACAACAGATTGTAGATAAGTTGTGAAATTAGGTGCCACCATACCGGGTAAACTTTTTAAAGAGAAAGTTATTCTCAGATCCAACAGTAAGTACAGCTAAAAAAATTCTTAGGTTTACTGACTGTTGGATCTGAATGCGAAAATGTAACTTGTAAGAAAAAGCTAATTTCCCTATTCCCATATATAGATTGGAACTTTTCATGACTATATGTAGATAGAGATAAAAGCAGGAAGATAGGATGATAATCGAGATCTGACTAATTAAACAAATATCTAAATCCGTATAAAGAAATAATGATCGTCTTACTTCAGAAAGGGCAGATGGATCATGTTTCCAGCGATGTGGTGTATTTCTTGGTGGAAAACCTGGACAAATCGCATGGGTCAATAAGTTTATCTTGCATCTTAGACGCAATCTGTTGTTATGAAAAATTTGGAAAACATGAAGTTTTAAAGAAAATGATTGATGAGTTTTCATTTCTCGTTCGTATTGTGTTTTAAATAAAGTTTGATTTCTATATACTTCTATCTTACTACAAAGGCGAACACAATTATTAGGAAGTTTTTCAATAGGCACCAACTACATTCTTTATTTGTAGCTGTCAATCTCAAAATACACACAAAAGTTAAACGAAAAACAATATATATATATATGTGTGTGTGTGTGTGTGTGTGTGTGTGTGTGTACAATTAATACTATATAATATATATAATATGTATAAAATATATATATGATATATAATATATATATAATTAATATTATATATATTATATAATTAATAATTATATATATATATAATTAATATTATTAATATATATATATCTATGAGAAAAAATTGTCACTTAGCTGATTAATGTTACCTTCAGCATCCCGACTCCAGTGTTCCGTATGCGTAACTGTCCGTCTACACTTCAGGCCGTACACACACACACACACACACACACACACACACACACACACACACACACACACACACACACACACATATATATATATATATATATATCGTAAAACACAGATAAACGGTTTTGCGGTACCACAGCTCATCAGTGTGGCTAGACATCCGATTGACTCGAGCCGGGATCGAAACCCGACTGATTTGGCATCAGCTATCAGCGCCCGGTAGAGATGAAGGCGAATTTTTATGTATCTATTCTTCAAATAAACACGACCGAAAGGGCTGAATTAATGGAAGTGCTTTGCACTAATTCCAGTAGTAGTCATTATTTACATATTTGCGCTTTCTCTACAGAATGCTCGATCGGAATTCAATTTTCCGTGGGCATATATATATATATATATATATATATATATATATATATATATATATATATATATATATATATATATAATTTGGGACGAAATAAGTTGTAGCCGTTGGACACTATTTTTTATGTTGTAACATGATATCTAGGAAATATAAAGGTGTACTATGATATCAACAAATGTAATGTACTGATTGTTTCTGTTTTTTAAGTGCATTTCATTGTATCATCAAACTAGATTAGTATACCTATATCAGGTAAATAAGTAACGCAGTGATATATAAATAAAACATCATAAATATATATATATATATTGAATGTGGTCATTTCCAAATTATTTTACCGATTTTTCACCCAATGTTAACGAAGAAAAATAATCTCATGAATTTCTATTCTCACTAGAACAACAAAATAAGATCCAGAATAATCATCGTATTCTATTAAAGATTACTCCGAATTTGCCGTACTCAGTACTTCTACGAAGAATAGAAACACATTGAAAATACTTTCAAGGTTCTCTAATGTTTTAACAACTTCATATTCAGTACGAAACAAATGGCTCTAAAATATTTCAAAATAGAAAAACGATCCTTCTTGAGAAACCAAACAAATCAAAATATATTGTTCTACCCACTAATTATATCACAATTATAATTTTTGTTATCTAAACTCAAAAATATTTGTCACAACAATGTCTAAAACAATAAAAATCTTAATTAATACAAAAAATAATAAATTATATCTTGGAGGGGAAAATTAAATTTAGTACTTGTAATAATCGTCACAAGGAATACGTCGGAAAATACTCAACGAATGTAGATAAAATATTATATGAACGCAAAAGGAATCCTGTACAAAATAACACATTAAATGCATTACTTGCTTACATTAGCGAGTCTGACCAGAATTTTGATTTAATAACTGTTTCTCTAATTAAAAGCGAAAACAATTTACCAAGACAAATCTGTTTCGGAAGTGCTTGAATTGCTACATTCATCATTCTTGGCATATCTTGTATTATCACAGTGTGAGATATTTGATAACAAATGTGATCGTAACATAAACAACAAGAAAAAGAATCTAAATTAAATCGGCTAGATTATATATCAAAATATATTTTCAAAACAATTATTTTAAATTTTAAATTCTCAGCGTCTCTTTCGTATCTGAGAGTCTGTAGACGCATCAACGTAAACAAACTTAGTCCGATGATGTCCTAAAGGACGAAAAGGAATGATACGAAAATTATTTCCACATTGTCATAGATCTTTCTCTTAAAATTGGTTTTGATATATAAAAATCTATATACCATTTTCTGATATATATATATATATATATATATATATATATATATATATATATATATATATATATATATATATATATATGATAGGTTAAAGAAAAATAGGGAATGTTTTTAAATCTACCATATTTCATTTTTATTAAAGCTTCATCAGAGAATGAGATATGGAAATAAATTCGGGTATTTTTATTTTCGTGTTCGATTTTCTATGGTTAAGCAGACTTCACGTTTATTTAATTGGACAAGCAGCATTCATATGTATAATTCATGGCTGTAAGTTTATCATAATTGTAGATTTGATCTGTGGGATACGAATGATAATGTGTATATATATATATATATATATATATATATATATATATAGAGAGAGAGAGAGAGAGAGAGAGAGAGAAAGAGAGAGAGATATATATTTAGTTTGATTGATGTGAGTTTGTTCACATCAATCCAAATAAATATGTTAGCTCTCACGGATAATGAGCGCTTTCCAATAAGTAACACGCATATATAATATATAAATAATATATATAAAAATGTGCACATATATATATATATTTATATGCATACACATTTCACATATATATATATATATATATATATATATATATATATATATGTGTGTGTGTGTATGTGTGTGGTAGACATTATTAATGTTTGAAGTTTATCCGCCAGTTGATATGGGGATGTTTTTGCGTTAACGACGGTCTTTAAGTAAATTAATATACACTTGCATACATATTGAAATATTTACGGTTTTTCAGGTCGGCTTGAATCCCGTTATTTTCTTACACTTCGGATGGAGGCGTCTTCCATCTTGAATTTGGGACGCCACAATTTCTTCTAACGTTGGCTTAATTGGTCGCACGCACGCAAAATACGATAGACCAATGAAAGTGAAACATCATAAAGGTAAAAATACCAGAGTTTATTTCTTCTTTTTGTCCCTATTTCAAACTCTGATGAAGTCTTAACAAAAGAGACACGTTTTATATTGATAAACATTTTCTATCTGTTTATATATATATATGGAATTTACTCCGTATATACCAATCCCACACTTGTATATTTATATATATATATATATTTTTTTGTCATCCACAGACAGACTGTTTCGCAGCTCATCAGTGTGGCTAGACGTCCGGTTGCCTCTAGCTACGATCGAAACCCAACTGAATTTGCGTCAGTCCGAGCTTCTCCCGCTAAGCCGTCAGCGTACGGTACGGAATGAAGGTGACTTTTAGCGTGTTTACTTTTAGATTTGAATAAACACACAGTGACTGAGAGTGACTCAATTCTGTCGAAGAATATATATATATATATATATATATATATATATATATATATATATATATATAGTGCTCTGTATAAAATAACAGTGACATCTCATATTTACAGGTATACAGTTGAACCTCGTAGTACGAGTGCATCACGAGTGCATCATTGTATGGGCAACTTGCTTTATGAGCTGCCATTCGTGAGCTTTAGGACGAGTAAAAATTCGCTGTGCCTGCAATCGTCATATGCACGGAAGCAGTCGGGGATTGAGTTAAATGGAAGCATTGCTAACTGCAGTCATCTATTTCTAAGAGACAATACGATCAAATGCAAGGTGAAGCGCATTTGTGAACGCCTGACGTCCAGAACATTTATTCATTTCATCGGAGAAAATTATTCGAAGTACTTATCACACATAACGTCACTCACCAACGCTAACGATTGCCTCACTTTCATGACGAGCATGGAGAGGAGCTTTCGATAGAGCAATTTAACCTGCTTCAGGAGTATCAAAACATGGGGAAGGTAAAGGATCTAAGCGAGAAGGAAACTGTGTCGGAGGTTAGCCTCGCAAGTGAGATCAACCAATGCTGGCGTTTGGGAAAAATAAAACCCACAAAATGTAACTGTAATTCGTGCGGTTGCTTTGTTCAACGAAAATTGTGTTGACAAATTTCTTGCCATTTTGAAGTCAAGAACGATACAGATTTCTATTGAAAACTTTCTAAAGAAACAATCAGCAAATGACGAAAACGAATTAAATGTCACAAAAGTCCGTAAGTTCTGAGTGAAAATACCAAAAACCTTCTCGTGAAACGGTGGTAGTTTAATAAAAGCTGTTTATTTCATTCATTTTCTCTTATCATCTTTCTCATGACACGTATTTTTGAATTTAATTATTACTACCTGTTTTCTATTTTAAAAATTACAAAAATAGATAATTTGGATGCTTTGGGGGAACCTGAAACGGATGAATTATTTTCTGTTAGTTTCAGTGGGAAAAATGCTCGTAATTTTCAATATGAGCTCGGTCTGGGAACTAAGTAATTTCATACTTACGACGTCCTACAATATTTACCAAAATTACACAGAAATATCTTGACATATTAAAGAGTAAATCTATTTAATAAAATCGCCATAGGCTTCACCCACTGCCTCCAGATGACTTCGGAATCTCCTGCAACTCTTCTGGGGAGTCGCCTTTTTACGTTGGTGAATGCAGGCTTGCTTTCAGTAAAACTCAACTGCGCGCCGCGTATAACAATCAAGGGAGTTGCAGTCTGGGGAGTTTGTTGGCCTGATTAAGTGGTGATTTAATCTCAGAAATTATCTGAAAGCCAAGACTAGGTTCTCTATCTTGTGTAGCATGGTGCAGAGTTCTGTTAGCAGTGCCTTCCAAAGTTATTTGATGTAGGCATCCGTGTACAGTCTGAGGCCTGTAAGAAGTTAAATGAAATGTATGTGTATATGTATAGATATTTGTATATTTGTATATTTGTTTAGATGGGGGTGTGTATGTATATGTATAGATGTGTGTAAGGTTTTACGTATATGTTTATGGGCACATATGTGTATGTGTATGTGTGTGTAAGTGTATATGTATGCATTAGTGTATGTGTATGGATATATATATATATATATATATGTGTGTGTGTGTGTGTGTGTGTGTGTGTGTGTGTAATTTGTCAGCAACTTTTCTTTTAAACATGTTGTGTTGAATGTTAAAGACAACATAGTGTTGCATATTTTCTTTTGAATTTTCTCATATTTTCTAATGAGACTTTTTATCTGAAAATGATATCGAAATAAATATACGGACCATATTTATTTCAATATAATTTTCAAATAAAAAGTCTCATTAGAAAATATGAGAAAATTCAAAAGAAAATATGCAGGTCTATGCTGTCTTTAACATTCAACACATGTTTAAAATATATATATATATATATATATATATATATATATATATATATATATATATATGTGTGTGTGTGTGTGTGTGCGAGTAAATATAGATATGTTCTTGTTTATGTGTGTATCTACGTATGTGTTTTTGAGCATATAAATGGTAGGTCCTTACTAGATTAAATATTTGTTAATTTTATAAGCTTATTTTAAATTTGTAACCTGTAGGTGATATTACATGTTTTGTCAAATTTACTTGATTACATATCGGTTCTCTTATAAATGCCATTCGCTTTTAGTCTGCCCCCATCATCTCTCTCTCCCTCTCTCTCTCCCCCTCTCTCTCTCTCTCACATCTTCTGGATTTTATTGTGTGTAGTGTCACCCCAAATGTATACACACGCTTCCGGTGTCGGCTTTATTAATTTTAATTTTAGGTCAGCGAATCGGTAGCGAATTATGCATCGAAATATAATTCATAATTATCTGTATCTCACTCATTTAAACCGTTATTTAACTCCTCTCTTTAAAACTTCTAAATGTTAAATTTTAATCCCCACCTTCACTTATAGGAGTTCCTGTTCCTCTTTCTTCTATTACACCTCTCTCTAGAGCTTTCATACATTTCCCTCTCACACTTGTTTCCCACTCACACACATACACTCTCACTAAAATTTAATTTTTTATATCCGGAGTCATATTTTCCGATTTGTAGGTCTGAAGAATTGGCTCGTGATTGCGATTCCAATGTAATAAATTATAACCATGGAATATTAGTTTTTACATATATATATATATATATATATATATATATATATATATATATATATATATATATATATAAAGAGATATTCGGTTCTATTTTTCGGTAACAGAACCGATTGTTACAAGCTTAAAATAGAGCCAGATCCATTTGCTATCTGCATTTGTACTCCAGACGAAGGATTACCATTATTCATCCTCGTAAATAAGTATGGTGAAGGAATTGGCAGTAAATACGAGATTGAATATTCCATTAATCAAATAAATTATGTTTAGTCCGGTTCAAAAATAACCTCATTCTCACTCATGCAAAAACGGATTACCGTAACTACCCATGTATCATACGCATTTTTCTAAAAAAATAATGACCAAAACGGGATGCGTATTATGCACAGCTTCAAAAAAAAAATCTTGCCGTACAATAAAAATAAGAATTATCATAAAATTCTTTATTCTATATTTAAAACCCTTCTTTTTTTTAAATAAGAGGAGGGAATGCTGACAATATCTAAAATTGGAGAGGTAAAATTAATAGTGTTTGATTACAAAATAATGAGTGCGTATTATGTGTGAGTAGAAGCATTTTCCCACCCAATTTAAGTCGGCATATTATGTATGAATGAGTATTATACATAGGGAGTTACGGTATGTAAGATACCGAAAAGTAGCGTATATTACTAAAAAGTCATCTGTGGATAGGAAAGAGAATACCTACGGAAATGGAAGAAAAGCCAAAAGATAAAAAATGGTTCAATCCATCACATAATGATCACGTTAAAAGCAGACGAGGGCGACTGTTTCTTAATTTAATTTAAAAGCACTTACCAAAAGGACACATGCGACATGAAATATTCAACAAGAACTCGGTCAAATTGAGTTACAACTGCACAAAAATATGATGCCTTTTAGAAACATAATTAGAAATTGTTGTGTACGCCGAGTATTAATACTACTCACTCTTGTAGGCGCAAATACAATTGTATAATCGGTGATGTCTAAAATGAGTTTAATATGACATGCAACGGTAAATGTAGGGTGTGAACTTGACATGAACTATTCAAAACCATCCGAATTTCGTCTTTTTTCTGAGCGTAGTTTAGTTGCGGTACAAGCCTTAAAGCATGGGTTACTCGGTGAGAACGACCTAATCAATTGTAACTGTTCTAGCGAGAAAATCTTGCTAACCATTACACCGTCACGAGGTGCCGATGTCGTCAAAAAGAAAAGATTTCAAACCTTAATGGCTCTTTCCATAATAGACAATACAAAGACAGCACAACGCTATTCAAATAAGTATGGAAAACATAAGTGTTTTTTTTTTACTTCGTTATCACTTCATGCAAGGCATTAAAGCCACTAAGACACAAGCGATTTGGCAGAAATAGGAAGAGAGACATCAGTAATGAGCGGAAAGAGAAATGCGTAATCAGGTAGACTATTGATAGTGATTGACATTGCATCGAAAATTTTTGCAGATTAAAGTCGCGTGGAAAGCATTGAGCCGGAAGGGAGTTCCACAAGCGAGAAGTGCGAGAAAAGAAACTGTTAGCATAGAACTTACGGCCACATTTAGCCAGCTCAACAGTCAATTGATGAGATCTCAACGCCTCTCTTGTACTGTGATGAAATTCAAAAAGTACCATTGCGAAGAGCTCATCAAACCAATTACCATGAAATTATTTATAGAAAAAGCACAGATAGGTACCCTACGGAGAAGAGAGAGAACTGAAGCCGTGCCGCCAGATCAGGACCAATAATATTGCTGATTCTTTTTTGGATATTATCAAGGAGCTCCATGTACATATTAGGGGCACTTGAACATATGTGTCTGCAATATTCTTAGCATGGTCTTATAGATATGGCAGATAGATAAAAATCGTCTCGCACGACACTGCGAACTGACATTCTTAGCAACTGACCTAGGAATATAATCTTTCTCCTACATGACAGCTGAGAACGTTAGCCCGAGAAGGTGCAACGGGTCACTTTCCTGGAGGTTAGCATCAGCCATGCTGATGGAATTCAGCGAGTGGCCTCTCGGATGATTAATGGAGAGAGGTTTTTGTTTTGTAGCCGTTAAAATAAACAAGCCTTCCTTTGCCCCAGTTAACGACGATCTTGAGGTCGTTTTGGATATTGGCTGCCATTTTGACATTTCCGGACCGATTAAACTTACTGTCGAGGCAGGGCTAAATGGTTGTGTCATCAGTATAAATGCCAAGTTGAGAAGTGAGCTCATCGGGAAGTTTAAGGATGCATATTGGAAGATGGTAACACAACTAGGTCGATGCTTAAGAAAATTTATTTTACTAAATTAATCTTTAATAATGAGAAAGATTTATTTCATTGTGATGGATGATTACAAGAGAGAGGGGAGACGAGATGGACTTTTTTTTTCTGCAGTAGATCAGCTGCCATCCAAGGCTATAAAACCCGTTCTGTCCTGATAATTACCCATAGGTGAAAAAGAAGATTCATACCTTTCCCAAGGGTATTAGCACGTAAGTGAATGTAATGGATGGTTACAAGAGAAAGGGGAGACGAGATGGGCTTATTTTATTACCACGGTCATAAAGCAAAAGCTCAAATGGAAAAAAATCTACATTTTACGAGTTGTGTTTGAAATAAATTCGAATTATAACATTACTTTCAATGGAACGACTTCTTTCGATACATGACTGACGAGGCAGATTTTTTCCCGCAGTAGGTTGCCATTTCTTTCTGCGTTAGACCAGTTGCTATCCAAGACTAAAAAACCTGACCTATCCTGCTATTTACACATAGCTTCAGGAGAAGTAAACGATTCATACCATTCCCAAGGTTATTAGCCCGTAAGTGAATGTAATCGATTCGACTGGAAATCGAACCGCTATCCACTAATACTCCAATTCGTGCCGCTAACCACTAATTTACTAATTCCAGTGTACGTATATAATTAGTAAACGAAAGCATTCGATCAACTTTTAGTTGGGCAAGTTTTCTCCTGCTGAAGAGTGAAAATAAGTAAAAAAAAATTAAATAGTAAAATGTGGAGATTATTTTTATTTAATGCGATTGATATTCAACCGAGTCTTTGTGTTTCGTCGGAGGCGAAAAACTGAAGTCTACGCTTTATAGGATGAGGAGAGAGTGATAATTACGTATAGAAAAATGGAAGTGACTTCACATTAAATCTCTGATGATCGATTCTAGTACCGTGGAAATTTTTTAGCTACGCGTCTGATAATCACGATTTTAATAATATCTGGAAAGCTTGACATTTACGATATGTAGTCATGAAATCAACGATAATTTGCCTTTTAATTGAAACTGAATATCAAAAAAACATTGACAATATTTTTACAGAGATTTTCTAAGCGCAGTTTAGATGTGGCACAAATCCGAATGTATGGGGACCCACTGAGGATCGAACTCACTACTCAATCGTAAATGTTCTAGCAAGACAAGCTTTCTAACCATTACACAACCGAGGTACCCTGATGATATTTATACATGCACACATATATTTAGTCCAGGAAGTTCTAAAGTGACACGTAATCTTTTATTCCACTTTTCCATACGTCATTCCCACAGGCAGTTCTTTATATATAACAATTTATATATCATAATCCCATCAAAGCATTGATAAACTAATGACATATTTGAACTTTTATATAAACACGTTCAGCAAAATAAATCTTATATTTGCGTTAAGTCCTTCAGATGATGAAATGCGTCGGCTAAGAATAGGTTTTCCTCTTGTCTTTTTATTGTTATGGTCCAGGTTTCTTGTACCACGATGATGGTCCTAGAACCAATGAAGAATAACTCGAACACAGGTATGGAATAACACAGATATATTACAAATAGAAATATGTACACAGAAGTAGAAATGTTAGTAATAACAATCAGGTTAGATTAGAGAGAACTATGTTGTCTCGACCAGTATCACTATTCCAATGTCTTACAGTAATCGCCTGGCGCGACTCTGTCTCTGACTGACTCACACGATGTTCAGCACGAACGAGGCTCTACCCTTCGGCGGAGCCTCGTCCGAGTTCCTCTCTGCCCAGAGGCAGAGAGTTCGACCGTCTAGCCGAGTCGTCCAAAAAGACTGACTGACACGATGTTTAACAACACGCCCACGTGTGTCGAATGTGGCACAAGGCCGGTTTAATGTGGGCTTTCAGAGCCCGTAGGCTCGGGCAAAAATTGCCCGTATAAACGGGATCGGGGTGGTCAACCACCTCGAACGAGGCTCTGCCCTTCGGCGGAGCCTCGTCCGAGTTCCTCCCTGCCCAAAGGCAGAGAATTCCCCTCTGCCTCAGAGGCAGAGAGTTCGACCGTCTATGTGAGTCGTCCAAAAAGGACTGACTGACACTATGTTTAACAACACGCCCACGTGTGTCGAATGTGGCACAAGGCCGGTTTAATGTGGGCTTTCCGAGCCAGTAGGGTCGGGCAAAAATTGCCCGTAGACCCCGTATAAACGGGATCGGGGTGGTCAACCACCTCGAACGAGGCTCTGCCCTTCGGCGGAGCCTCGTCCGAGTTCCTCTCTGCCCAAAGGCAGAGAGTTCCCCTCTGCCTCAGAGGCAGAGAGTTCGACCGAATAGCTGAGACGTCCAAAAAGGACTGACTGACACTACTGCTTCCTCTTGAGGGCGCAGTATTTATGGTGTACGGGATTGTCCATTACTACTATGGGTAAGTTCCCATAACATATATATATATATATATATATATATATATATGTATATATATATATATATATATATATATACATTAACCAATACACGGACAAAACAATAATGATAGTCTGTTTTTGTTTGCATAGAAGATTTCCAAGCAACGACAAACTCGTGCAAACGAGCAACATGTTCTTTGTGCCATGATCCTGAGTGTTGGCTGTTGCTCGTATGCACGAGTTTGTCGTTACTTGGAAATCTTCCATATATATATGCATTTTTATTATTATTATTATTATTATTATTATTATTATTATTATTATTAATAATATTAATAATAATAATAATAATAATAATATAGTGTTAATTTAAGAGGCTATTTCTGAAGTCAGAATTACTTATTTTTCAGTGATTTGCTGATAGCTTTGTGGTTGAGTGCACAATACCCGGACAGAGATAAAGCCTTAATTGAATTAATATAAAAATGTTATTTCGCTTAACTAGGCACTATTTCTGTCATGTTGACTTCGAAGTGTCGTGATCGCATAGATATGCGACTCCTCTACAGAGACGAACTGAAATATTCTGCTTATATTTTCCGAATTTTTTAACATTTAAATATTCTGTTATTTTTTGCTTATGTATGCGTATATATGCATATACATATGCATACAAATATGTATATATATATATATACATAACCACACTTGTATGCTTGTGTTAGTGTTTGCGCGTCAGACTATCG
>OZ038496.1:8629197-8654197 GCA_964036315.1 Acanthosepion esculentum
TACCACTTATCTTCAGCATGAAAAAACAAGAGATACAATTACTTTTGTTTTTAAGAGTTCAAGGTTGTTCATAATGCTACCAAACTTCGACCAGCTTTACCAGAACATTAGGTAAACGATCCACCTGTAATCGGTGCTGTTTTCTGAATTTCCGCATTAGGGCTACAATTTTTCTATCGCCCTGTCGGCTGTGACTTCAGAATACGCCCAACGTACCTCCCCCATGAGGCGTCATGGATAAGACGATAAACTAGATCAAACAACAAGGCCTCTGATCAAGAGGTTTTGAGAAGCGTGGAACCACCTCTTAATTGCTGGTGTTCCCAGGTCCACGCTGACCCGGGGTGGTAGCACATGTTCGGGTCCGAGCTATGGGCAAATAGTTACCCCCGAAAAAAAAAAAGTCGTCAAAGCACTACGAAAGTGGAACATAGGTTTTAATACCAGCAATCCATTTTCGTAAAAAAAAAATAACATGAATAAATTGTTCAAAAAATTACTAGCAATATATTTTGAAGAAAGAAATGTTACCAGCAATAAAAATATTTTCAACATTACAAGCTATGTTTTTCAACAAGGGAGGATTCAGTATTCATATCCATGTATATATATATATATATATATATATATATATATATATAAATATATATATATATGTACAAATAAAAAATAGAATTGATTTATTTTTCACTTAGGTATTTATTTTCTTGTACCTTCAAACACCACAATAGTCCTGGGTATGACGATAAACTACATCCGGCAGTAAGACCTCAGATCGGGAGATGGGAGGTTTTTAGAAACGTGGAACCACTTTTTAACTCATGTTGTTCCAAGTCAAACCTGACCCGGGATGGTAGCACCTGTTATGGTCCCAGCTATGAGCATATAGTGAACGCCCCCAAACAAATCACTATGAACGTATAAAAAATACATTTTATAGTAAAGATACCAGCAATACATTATTATATTTAAAAAATTACCAACAATACATTCTGTCTGGAGCTGAAGGCATACAATTGTGTTCAAAATATATTTCGTTGAAGTCATAATATTTAGATTTTGGCATTAAATACCCCATAGAGGGGTTGATATACCACTATGCAACATAAAAAAACAAACACTACAAGAAACTGGTGTGTGTGTGTGTGTGTGTGTGTGTGTGTGTCTGTGTGTGTGTGTGTGTGTGTGTGTGTGTGTGTGTGTGTGTGTGTGTGTGTGTGTGTTTGGGTGTTTGGGGATGTGGGTGTTTATTTTACTGGTTATTTAGAGGTACCTCAGGAAAGTAATGAACCCATCATTGAGATTGATATGCCGTAAAGTTTTCTTTTTTATGGTTTTAGAAATGAGGAATTGGTTGGCTGAGATGAGCAATTGGTCGTATAATTCCGGTTAGGTCCGTGTGTGTACGTACAACTACATATGCTAGTAAACGTATATTATTATAATTCCGCTTCTCTTCCACTTAGGTTACACAAATTTGACACCCTGCCAATACCACATAAAATGTACTATTCAGTTTTGATCGTGTGGAAGAACGGAGAAGTCATATCAGAGAAGATGATAAAATGAAAGAAGCAAATGAATATAGAAGTGTTTAACGTCTGTCTCAGTGAAATGGAAATACATACATACATACATACATACATTCATATATATATATATATATATATATATATATATATATATATATATATATATATATATATCAAGACGTGTGGGTTTATATATATATATATATATATATATGCACATATATATATATATATATATATATATATATATATATGCACATATATATATATATATATATATATATATATATATATATATATATATATATATGCACATATATATATTTGTATGTATAGGTATATATATATATATATCAAAAATCAAATTTAACGTTCACTCGCCAGTAATTTACCATCAGCTGAGGAGGAGACGTATCTTTATGTGTTGAAACACGACTGCAATTGTGCAGCAATTCTTACATGATTCTTTTATAATATCTTAAATATATATATATATATATATATATATATATATATATATATATATATATATATATATATATATATATAGGAGGAGGTGTGGTTTTGCAAAAAGTGACTGTTACAGTTAATAATGAATGACACTTCGGTAAATCGAATCGAGTTCTCTCAGTTACTCTGTGTTTATTTAAAATTAAATATGCTTAAATTCACCTTCATCCCTAACGTGCGCTGACGGCTTAGTGGTAGAATCCCCGACTGACGCCAATTCAGTCGTATTTCGATCCTGGCTAGAGGCAACCGGACCTCTAGCCACACTGATGAGCTGTGATACAGCAAAACTGTCTGTCTGTGGATGATAACATATATATAATTAATTTTTATTGCGAAATTTTGATAAAGTTGGTAAGCTCAAATATTTAACAATATGATAAGGCAATTGCTTAAGATAATTTATTGTCCCACAGTTCGCCATAATCATGTATCATTAAATTTAGAATTAAGCATTGTCGGTGAATTAAAATAGAAAAACCGTGAAATTTTCACGGCTATTTCTAGTAAATCTATACAGAGTAAATTGTCGCCATTTTATATTTTCAATTTCTTGTGTGCGCATTATTTGTTTTTGATTTTCTTCGACGGTACAGTATAGTAGGGTCTGTTGGGTAACTTCCTTAAGAGAAAGAGCACCATATGGCAGTTTACTACGCCAGAAATTTGGAAACGTTATGCTGTACCTCTTGACATTCGATCTAGAAGCTCCAATACGAACGTTTCAGAGTAGGCATCAATCTGAGTACGGTGCAGAGGATTCGGAAAGAGTTGGATGTTAAGAAAAGAATTCTCAGATTTGTTGGGCCTCAGCCTCAACATGTAGGGCTACATGAAGTGCCTTGAGGAGGTAGTGCTGTTCTGGGTCAACAGGGTGGCTTGATGGAAGTTCCTACGTATGGTACCAGGACTTTGCACCATGCCACAAAAACAGGACAATCCTGTCATAGCCGTGGGACAATTTTTGCAACCACGTCAGCTATTACATCTTGCAACCTAACTCCCCAGATTGCAACCCCCTTGATTATTAGGTGTGCGGCGCTGTTGAGTAAGAGATTAATAGAACTCTTCGTAGATGAACTGAAGGCCAGGATTATGGCGGCATTCACTAACTTAAACAAGGAGACCTTCCAAAAATGTGGCAGGAGTTCGGGGTTGAAGATAATGGCGATTGAATTAAATAAATTTACTCTTTACTATTTCAAGTTATTTTTGTGTAATTTTGGTCGATATATCTGTTAAATATATGTCAGTATTATTTTCCTTTTTGCATAACTTATACAACAGTTTATCCATCGCGTCCTATAAACCAATCGTAAATTTCCCGTTTCCATCTTATATGTACGTAAGTGTAAAGGCGATAACTTATGGAAATGTTTTATGGCTCTATACACAGGTTATAGCTAGAGGTCATATTGATCCATCAGACAATTTGCTCATCCGTCAAAAGTTATTTTAAGTCTCTCCGACATGAAGATTTACCGATAATATAAAACTTAAGATTTTTTTCTGGGGGCGGATTCTAACTGCAATAAAAATTGGTATTATTTTCATGTTTGAGCATACAGAAACTTAAAACATTTCAGATAAGTAATCTTAGTTTAAAGGGCAGAACTTGAATAAGTTGAATTCCATCTTTGCAAATGGTCTCAATAAGTTTGAGATGTTTGTGGGGAATTAAACATAACACATTAATGTTGTTACGCTAAATATCTAGTGCTTTGTCGTGGATCCAGTTTAATATTCTCCTTCAAACGGCCTTCATTCAGAGTGGATGGTCTTCGAGGGCGAGTCTTGTCGAATATATCACAATTAATATTTTGAAAACTTCTACTGATATGTGAGAGACATAACTGCGTCCATATACACTTCACATGTGTTTACATCTTTCTAATCGGTATCACCCCCATGAAGGCAGTAAAGACACTAAGACTCAAGGGCTTACAAGGTGTGGAAGAATTAGGAACAGACACATTTATAATGAGCAGGACGTGAAAAGCGTAATCAGGAGGACAGAAGATAGCGATGACACGGCATTTAATTTGTTGCAGATTAAAGTTGGTTATAAAGCATGTATTCAGACGGGGGTTTCACAAGCGAGAAGTGCGAGAAAGGATACTGTTTGCATAGAACTTACGGCTACATCAAGAACAAGAACAAGAAGCAAATAGAAAAACAAACCAACCTCAGGAAAAATGCTTGGGGTGAAACGCTTAAAAAAATAATGCAGACGAACTTATCTTTTTCAGCATGTTTGTTATCAAATACACATGAACCCTTCAAAGCCATTCCTTACACGGCGATGGGACTGAGACGTATCGTCATTCTGGAAGAAAGTCACGACTTTCACTAGTATCGTCACCGCACTCGAAGAATTTTGCGGGAAACTGATGAAAGTCGGTCAAAAGAGATAGAAATGAGAGAAAAACGTACAGAGCCAGGATACGAAATTACGAACAACACAGAACTATTCTTTTGTGTATAAAAGGAAATACAACTTCATAGATGTAAAAAAAAAAACAAATCGTATCCATTTCTCATTTGAATATTAACTTACGTAACTGAAAGATATTTCAAAGCTGAAATCAGTTTCAGTACAATGAATTATGACAAATCCGTAGATGCTTTGTATGCTTGTAACAAGTCATGCTTATGGGTAAATGAATGACAAAACAAAAAAGGAATTCTTCATTCTTCTTCAAGTGATAACTTTTCTACGATGCATTCTCGTTAAACGAAATCCTATTTTCCTAAGAACCAGTTGATATGATTTGTGTTGATTGTTTAACGACATATCATCTGGGTCATTTATCATAACGACATATCATATGGGTCATTTAATGGGGAAATTTGATTTGCTTGGAAACTTCGAAATAATAAAAATATGATATATGTTATTCTGCTTTCACAGTTGAATACAGGGTAGATGATTCTCATCTTTTGTGTATATGCATCTTTGTGTGGACATAATTACTAGAGTCAGTGATATGTGTGTTTTAGGTTGTAGTATTGCTGCAGTTATATTTAGGAATGCAGTTTGATTTCTTTAAGTAATTGTACGATATTGCATGGATTAATGTCATGAAAGTTTATTCATAGTGGTTGTTTGATTTTGTTTAGCGACATATCAACCCCTATGCGGAAATACATTTTTTGAACACGACTTTACGGCTTCAACTAAATATATTTTAAACGCAATCGTACGCCTTCAACTACAGATAAAATGCATTATTGGTAATTTTACTATAAATATGTATTGTTGATAACATTTTTATATAAAAATGAATTGCTCGTATTTTTATTATAAAAAAAATACTTTTACACTTTCATAGTGTTTCGTTTTTGTTTTGGAGTTTTTGCCCCTAGCTGGGATCCTAACAGGTATACAACCCAAGGTCAGAATGGGCCTGGGAACAACCGCAGTTAAGAGGTGGTTCCACGTTCCTCAAAAGCTCTAATCACCCGATCAGAGACCTTGCTGTCGGATGTAGTTTATCGTCATATCCAAGACTAACCAATCGATATCAATAATTTATTTTATTTATTTCATATTTGTTGTTTTTCTATGTTGTCCTTATTGGAGAAAATGTTTTATAAATTCTATATCACGGTCTATTGAATGACGAAATGGAAATATTCTATGTAATACGTTCATCCCCCTCTTCAAAAGACGCTTCTGACTGCTTCGATGGATAACCCGCTAACAATGTATTTTAGTAAAAATGCTTTATCAACTTTCATAAGAACGTGCCTATATCAGATCTACTGTGTATGGAGTTGTTGACGTGACTTCACCTATCGCTGGTTCATAACTAATATGTAGACCCCTATGAATAGATATTTATTCGTACAATTTTGAACAAAATGTGGCACAAGGCCAAAAAGTGGATTGGGGAAAAGGACGGTCTTTTTTCTGTCTTAATTCTAAACTTAGCTAGTCAAAAACATTGACCCAAACATACCAACAATAGTCCTATCACCAAAACAACACATTCTCTCCTACCTTTCTAACTACATCCACCATAATAACTCTTGTCTCTATAAAATACTAACTAGTCCCCATATGTACATTTCAAAGTCTGTGGGCGGGGAGGGGAATAAAAACAACAATTTAAAAAAAAAGAAACAATGATTATTTACAATATGAATTAATACTTTTTACAGGAAAACAAAACAAAATATGGTTCGTAATAAAAAAAACACAATCCCTAAATGTGGCAGAAACATCAGTTAACTGGTCGAAAAAATTATGGGATTATAATAGTATAAAAACATTCATCCATCCAAAAACACTCACGCAAGCACGCACTGATTCACAACAACAAATACGAAAGCACAGACGCGAAACGAAAGGCATCCCGCAACTGCCAGAGAACTGACATCAGTAACCACCTAAAGAGGGAGGGGAATTAAACTAAAGAAAAATAGGGACAGAAATAAAAAGGCCCCTATGAATAAAATTGAGAGCTAGAAAGGGGTGCTATTTACTTATACACATTGCCCACCATCGATTCTTATTGGTCGGGATGTAATCCTAATGATACTTCAACTTTTAGTAATACGGCAACATCGTAGACATTTCAAATGTTAAACTTCCGGTAGATAAAAGTTTCAGAATTGTTTCAATCTTAGCTAAATGTCACTCGAACACCGTCTACGATCACGTAGGCCTTCAGCAAACCAAAAATCATGAACAATTAGCCCACGTAATTAAAGAAGTTTGTCGTCATACTACTGCTAATACATCGGGTGTAAAGGATTTCTTTAGAAGATTAGATTAGCGATTGTTAATTTGAAAATGGAAGGAGATTCTGAAGAAGAAAACAACACCTAATTAACTCACAGCTGAGAAGAAATAATCTTTTGAATAACGTTTTCTTTTAAAAGTTGAAGCAAAAACATTACCTTAATAAAAAACAAATAGCATGTCCTACTCAGTTCACCAACTTAACATTCGTTCTTCGTACAACGATTTATATGCAAAATAACAAACAGCTAAGTACATCCATAAGCCTGTACAAGTCTAAGAAATAGTTAAAAAACACAATTTTCAATTGTACAACACAAATATCGCCACGAGACGGTTTACTTACATATCATTCTGAGCATATAAGATACATCCAACATGAAAACGCAATAGTATGAGCCATACACATGTTAGACCAATCAATTCACAATTTAAAAAAAAAAGGATTACAAGAACCTCCAGTTAAACAAAACGATCAAAGACATTTTCGATAAACCACCCATAAATGCAAAGAAACAATGACCTAACCTATCAGCTATCCTCACCTCTACCAAATATCTAAACAATACAAACCAATCAGGAAATTACAAATGTAACAAACCACGTTGCTTAGTTTGCAAACACTTAATAATGGATACCATATTTTCTGTACCCAACATCAATATCAAGATTCACCCATCTCGCCTCACCTGTGATAGCCATAACATAATCTACTCTTTATTCTGCACAATATGTCCTAATATTGGATATATTGGGGAATCTGGAAATAATTTTAGATTTCGCTTCAACAATCATAAACAAACCATGCGTCAAAACAATATTAATTCCCCCATAGCTGAACACTTTAATCAATCAGGATACTCATTAGACAACTGTAAATGTTTAATGATAGATTCTAATTTCAGTTCCACATACACATACACACGCAGTAAAAAAGAAAAATACTGGAATTTTAAAATTAAAAACCTATGAAATAGGGTTAAATAAAGACTTGTGCATTTTAAATCTTTATAAATATTTCAATACTTAAACATTTTTTAGATATAGTGAAAAAATTTTTTACACAACATCTAAAAATATTGTTACAGTTAGATTTACGTTAAAAATATTCGAACTCGGTTGCATTCCATATCACGTGACGTCCGCGTCTCGCGACGGACGCTACTTGAAAACAAACATCTAAAACAGTTATTTCTGAAGAAAGATCGAGGTCGATCTGAAATATCAAATTACATATATATATAAAAATATAAATAAATACTTTCATAAAAAAACATTATTTTTTTTAATTTACAATGTTTTAGTTGTTATATATATATATATATATATATATATATATATATATATATATATATATATATATATATATATATATATATATATATATATATATATATATATAAACAAACCCTTTTTCACTTAGGTATTTATTTTCTTGTACCTTCAAACACCACAATAGTCCTGGGTATGACGATAAACTACATCCGGCAGCAAGACTTGTGATCGGGAGATGGGAGGTTTTTAGAAATGTGGAACCACTTTTTAACTCCTGTTGTTCCAAGTCAACCCTGAGTCGGGGTGGTAGCACCTGTTAGGGTCCCATGAATGAGCATACAGTGAACGCCCCCAAACAAATCACTATGAAACTATAAAAATATATGTTATAGTAAAAATACCAGCTATACATTATTAAATTTTAAAAATTACCAACAATACATTCTATCTGTAGCTGAAGGCATACAATTGTATTCAAAATTTTATCCAACATATCTCGATTTCAGCATTAAATAGCCCATGGAGTTGTTGGTATGTCGCTAAAAAACATAAAAACAAATCCCACAAGAAAGTGGTGTGTGTGTGTGTTTGTGTGTTTGTTTGTGTGTGTTTGTGTGTGTTTGTGTTTGTTTATTTTACTTGTTATTTAGAGTTACCTCAGGAAAGTTATAAAACAATCTTTTCTCCTCGCTGTTATGGCGTCCTGAGCAATACTATAAACTACATCCGCTACTGGGTAAGACTATAAGCTACATCCGCGACCTGGGTAAGACTATAAGCTACATCCGCGTCCTGGATAAGGCGATACAATCCATTTTTGCAGCAATGTTTTGAGGAGCATCGAACCACCTTTTAATTGCTGGTGTTCCCAGGTTCACCCTGACCCGGGGTTGTAGCACTTGTCAAGGTTCTATCTATGGAACACTTCAAAGGGGTTAAAACACTATGAATGTACAAATAGAGGTTTTAATACCCGGAATAATTTCTGAAAAATTATTACCAGTAGTAAATTTCTGAAAAAAAGAAATATTTCCAGCAATACATTCTTGAAAAAAATATTACCAGCAATAGAAACCTTAGAATTAAATAACCCATTGAGGTTTTGATATGCCGTAAAAAAAACAAAAAAAAAACCAAACCCGAAGTTATTCATTCAATAGCATAACTTAGTAAAACTTAAAGGGTCGATGAACTCTAAAAACGAATCAATCAATAGCTATTTTGAGGTTTTATTTATTTATTTTATATATAAGGTGCTTAGTTTGTCTAATCGTTGCTAAATATTTTCTCCCCTTTTGCCTGACTGGAACCCGGGAAATAAGTCTGTTTTCGGTTCATGTAATTTATTATTTTTCCAGTGGATAAAATTAAGAAAAGTCTATATCAACCTTTTATTGTAAGACAAGTTTAAGATTATTTACACTAACGTTTAATTAAACAAAGCGTGTTGCATGGCAATTGAAGAATATATAGGTAACACCAATTAATTCCTATTTTCCCGTGAAAATTTCACCTTTAACATTGTCTAGATAATGCTGTAATTCGATTTTTTACTAAATTATTCACTGATATTTCGACCCCAAGAGTTGTGAATTCAATACCAGGCTACAGCAGAGGTGAACCAAAATTTGAGAGTTGAGTTAAAAGGAAATAATGAGGCCATCGGAAGAGTCATGACACGTGGAACTAGAACAATCTATCCCGGTGGACGAAATAATGGGTTTCGGTTCGAAATTCCAATCACCTGAAGAAGGTCGGAGCGTACATCAGTCGAAACCTTGTGAATATGGCAATGAAGATGAGGACAACAGTTCGAATACTGTAAATAATGTAAGATATTTTCTATGTCTGCAAAGGAAAAAATGACATTTTTCATCCTCCATATACAACCCAATTGACATCCCTATATATATATATATCTGTGTAACACATCTCTATGTCATGAAAAGAATTTATTTCATACATTTCGTGTTGCGAATACTTGTGGGGATTTCGTAGAAATACAGTTTAATATGAAGTCACACTTGACAAAATTCCGTAATTATTCAATGGTAAAACGAATACTTTTCTTTTTTTACTATAGCTCGGGTCTCGGATAAAGATGAATTCGTACTTCTTCCAAAGTGAAAGCAACATTGCAACCTGAAATTTGAACTCGGTACACCGATTTAACTTTATCTGCCGATATCTGTTACACTACCCCCGCATCCATGATGAAAAGACAGCTGTAATATTAATGCAAAGTTGCAAGCATTTTTACGGACACAAATAAATTCCTCCAAATTGTCCCATTTTATAATTGTTAGCAGCATTGAATATTTCTTTAAAATATCCTGGCAATTGAAGTGATGTTAAAATGAAGGCTTCGGAAAAAATAACAAAGACACCCTTTCTTGTCGATGGAATAAATGAGAGCAGGAGGGTCAAGGCTTTATTTGTCAATTAAAATAATTATTTAATAACGTTCATTTCTCTGATTTTCTGTTTGTCTGCTCGAGGCTGTTTAATTCGAGTCGGTCGAACCCTTTTCAATTTAATTAATTTGAATTGATTTGTAGGGAAGTCAGGTTAATGACCCCACCCCAGACCATGGCAAAATGGCCTCAAATCTACCAATCTACCATGGATTTTTCTCGAAGTTGTTTTGTATCTGTTATCTTTAAATTCGTTTAATACGTAGAGACAGAGAAAACGAATTTAGTGAAATAGTAATTGTTATATTTAACAGTCCCCCCACGAGGAATGTTTGTGGCACAAGGCCGAGTTTAACGTTGGTTTTTCCGAGCCCGTAGGCTAGTCAAAAATATTCCCTTAGAACCCGCATAAGCGGGTTCGGGATCTGTCTACCTCCTCGATATTTAACAACCCTCCCACGTGGGTCGAATGTGGCACAAGGCCGGTTTAATGTGGGCTCCCCGAGACCGTAGGCTCGGTCAAAAATATGCCCATTAGAATCCGTATAAACGGGTTCAGGGACTGTCTACCTCCCCGGACGACACTTTGCCCTGCGGCAAAGCCTCGTCCGGGTTCCTCTCTGCCAAAGCAGAGATTTCGACAAGAGTCGCGAACAGTCATAGACTGCGTCTTGACTCGTTACTCGGACGAAACTTTGTCCTTCGGCAAAGCTTTTTCCGGGTTCCTCTCCGTCGAGGCGGAGAGTTTGACAGCCGAACGGGCTATGGCACCGTTCCCGTGAAATAGTAACTGTGAGTTCAATCATTGGGCCGGGTAATATTAAAAAGGTCAAATCGTGATATCCCCATTCATGGATAGCGGATCAAGAACAATCTAAAAGCGTGCATTAGATTAAGATTAAGATTAAGTATTCCGACCTAAATTCCTTTAATCCTGAACGGATTAACAAATACATGACTGGACTTGAGACGCCTACTTTGACTTACGGCCAAATCATGTTGAAACATCTGTTTCCGTGCGATCAACGAATTTAGCAATTCCAACCCTGATCAGTACCAAGATGGGTGACCACTTTGGAATACCAGGTGCTGTAAGCTTGGAGATGCTGAATGTGTAATGGACAAATGCTTGGAATTGTTAATCGGAGAGACAAGTTTTAATTCCGGTTTTCGTTATATTCAATTGTGCACGAACGCCCTTGCGAAAGGTATGAATCCACCTTTTCTCCCCCTAGCTGAAGGTTAATTAGTAAACCGGTATATATAAAACAATATGATTTCAAAAATATTATTGCAATCTAAAAATATAATGTATAATATTCTGCTTTCAAAATTGATAATTGATTTTGTGCATATACATGTTTGTACGAATATAATTCCTAGAGGCAGTGATAAGTTTGTTTTTATATTGTAGTTTGTTATATTTTGGAATACAGTTTGCTTTAAGAAACTGTACTATATTATATGGATTAATGCCAAGAAAGTGTTCTTTCATGTTGACTGCTGTATTGTTGGCAATTTTACTATAAATACGGATTGCTGGAATTTCTTTTATATAAAAATATATTGCTGTTTTGGTTTGTTTTACGGCATATCAACCTCAATGGGTTATTTAATGCCGACAAAATTTTTATTGCTGTTAATGTTTTTCTTCAAAAATCTATTTCTGGGAATATTTTTCCCTGAGGAAATCTATAGCTAGTCATATTTTTTTTCGAAGAATGTATAGCTGTTTGTATTGCTGGTACTTTTTTTAAAAGTATTGCAAGATAATAATTTTTCCTTAAAAAAAAATTGCTGGCAATATATTTTTTTATTACAAGGTATTTCTGGAGTTTATCGTCATACCCAGGACGCGGACGTATAACGTCATATTCAGGACGCGGATGTAGTTTATCGTCATACCCAGGACGGTATATTGCTGGTACTTTTACTATAGTAATGTGTTATACATGTTCACCGTAGTCTGAATGTAGAAACCAACGTAAGTAATTTGTTCAATGAAACAACACCAATATCTAGTAGCAGCTGTTCAATAATTCTTAAGGTCTTCCATATCAGAGGTTGGCAGTGAATATTCGATGAAAACAAAATGGCCGCCTTTATACACGTCGGACTTAATATTTCAAGTCTTCTGAATGATTATCTTCTATTGGTAGACTATAAAATGAGTCAGCTCAATTTCGTTGGCTCACTAGTCCATAACGGTTTGGTGTTTACTTTCAAAAGTGTATCGTGTGTGTATTACTTTGACTGGAAACTTATTGTCGTAAGTGCAATTTTTGCTTCAAGTTTTATTTGTTTTTCTGACCAGCTTGCTTTTTTCTATCGTTTTTGCGAACTTTTCGTTGTGTGCTGTGGTGAGATGTCGACCAAAATGGCCGAGTCTTCCCAGCCAACTGTTACACAAACGGAGACGCCGTCTCCAAGTCCGACTGTCTGGAATGTAATAGGCTGAAAAGAGATCCGGACTATTATAAACAAATGAAAGAAGAGTACCAGCAGTTTAATCAGGGGAATCAGTTAATCACTATCCCGGAGACTTTGAATGCGGTAACAACAATGACCATCTCTCTTCTGACATCGGATATCAAAACAAGGAAACTTGTCGGTGTCTGAAGATAGTGCCAAAAAACCTGTGTAAACGCTCAAATGGTATGTGGGATATTTTGCTAGCTTCAGAAGGAGAAACAAAGTAATTAGCTGGCAGCCTTCTACAGACGGAATCTTTGCGGCTACAAACGGAATACATGGGTACCAGCCGAACAAGAGTAACTTTGCGCGGTGTACCCATGGACATAATGGAAGATCACGTGGGAGCCTTCTTTGCCTCGTCTGGCCAAGTGGAGGAGGTATAAAACTGGTGAACCAACTGGGGATTTTTCAGTCCAAGTAACAGTGGACAGAGATAATTTTCAAGATATTCCGGATACCTTAATATGCAGAAAACGGAAAATCTTTGTCGTGGTCGAAGGCAGAAGGCCGAACTGTTGGTTGTGTGGCGCCGCCGGACATGTGACCAAAATGTGTCCGGGTCGAAAACCAACGCCCGAACCAGCCTCTACAGCCGAGGTGGTAGTGGCGAAAGAAAAACCCTCTGAGTCAACTGACAGACCAGGAGAATGGAGGGAGGTGGTTAAAAAGGGGTCGAAAGTGGTTGCCCCTTCACCCTCACCGCAGAAGGATGAAAAATCGCAGAAGCAGGTGGAGGAGGGTAAAACACAGCAACAGCAGCAGCAGCAGCAGCAGAAGCAGCAGCAGCAGAAGCAGCAGCAGCAAGAGAACAGTAAACAAACACAGCAGCAGAAACGGTCCAAGCAGGACCAGCAGCAGCAGCAAGAAAAGCACAAAGACCAGCCTCGGTGTCTCAACAAGATCAGCAGCAGCGGCAATTGCTCGACAAAGATCAGCAGCAGCAGCAGCAGCAACAGCAGACAGACTTGTCACACCTGGATAGTGACATGGAGACCGAAGTCATGCTACCTCCACGGTCCACCTCATTGAAAAGGGTGAGGGATGAGGGGGAGGAGGAAGAGGAGGATGTACCAAAAAAGAAAAAAAAGACAAGCCGAAGTAGAACGGTGAAATCATGTCAGAACAAATCGACACCTAATTCGCTAGTAAAAATCGAAGACCCAGAAAACAAAGGTAAGACAAGGAGCCTTTCTAATTCCCCATCTAAGGTTCCAATTTCTCCTTCTCCCTCCCCCAACCTATCCCCCAACCAATCCCCAAAAAAGAAAAAAGTCTTTCCCCAAGGGTAAGGAGATTTGTTGCATTGAGAGGCAGGCCCTTGAAAGTGACCTGTCTGCACAGAAAAAGACCCTGTTAAGATCCCTGTTTAAGTGCACCACTGTCGATGGGAAGTCGACAGAGGATCCGAGAAATTTCCCGCAAGCCCCCGAAGTGGTTACGCTCATTCGCAACCCGGGGGGTAATTTACGAGTCTGGGACTATCTGGAAATCGCCAAAGAAGCCTTTCCGAACAATCGAATGGCCCAAATGAGGGCGCCGGACTTGGAAAAATTATCACAATCATGTGCTGGGAGGGACCCAGTTCGTCTCCACCACTCTTTATATAGGGCGCTTAAGCTAACCTTCCAGACAGACGTTGGCGGTATTGTCAAGGATGGTCGAGTTACGACCGAAATCGGTACTGGAAGCCTTGGACAATCCGTCGAGGTCTTGACCCCCTTTAGATTTCCGGACAGTCTTTGTTGAAGGGAATTAGACTTAAATCATGTCTATTAAGCTAGCCAGTTTAAATGTGAGGTACCTGAGAGATCAGGGTACGGCTGCCCGCCTGCTTTTGTGATCTCAGGTCCTTTGGAGTGGATGTGCCTGCGATCCAGGAGACACACTTTGTTTGCGAGACTTATGCTCGTGTACTGTCTAGCGACTTTGTTGTCTATTCAGCATACGGGGACCAGCAGGCCAGATGTGTTTCCTTGTTGGTTAAACATTCCCTGGATGCGTGGGTGGGCCTTGTTCATGTGGGCGCGGGGGGACGGTTGATCGTGGCCGATATTGCCGTGAGCAGTGGTGCGTTTCGGGTCGTTGCGGTGTATGCGCCCAACGACCAGAGGGAGCGCGTCGACTTTTTCCGTCAGTTATGACCGTTCCTGGGTGATTCTTCGCGCTTAGTCTTAATGGGTGACTGGGACCGTCCTGGACTCCAGCATAGATAGGGGCGGGGAGCTAGCGGGAAGAAGGCTACCTGGACAGAATGTTAGGGAGAAGAGCCGATCTAGATTTACTGGATTGTCCCACGTTACACCGGGTAGACTCTTCAGATCACAGACTCGTATGTGCCTGGGTGGCGTTAGGTACTAGGCCTAGAATGGCTGGGCACTGGAAGTTCCATCTGTCCTTACTGGACAGGCGGGTCTTTCAGCAACAGCTAACTAGATCTGCAGCGGGAATTAGTGGGGGCGGTTATTGCGAATACAGCGGCCACTCTTATTATTTTGATGGATGGACGGGTCCTACTAACATTGTTTTATTTTCGTTTTGTTTCGTTTGACAATTTTGTTTTCCGTTTGGATTCATTTCCCCTTCACATCATTTCATGATTTCATTGAATTTTTATGTATATTATATAGACATTGGAATTTTAATTCATGAGGTGTTTCGTAGGTCCCTTGTGTACATGAGGTATTGCGGTGTGTGCAGGTGTGATAGGTGATGGACAGGTTCTTGTGGTGAATGTGTAATTGTAACGAATGAATGGGTCATGATTGTGGTTTACTAGGAATAGGATAGCTAGTGAAAAACCAACCTTTTCCTTACTTCCCCTTCGGCCTTGTGCCAAAATATTGTATTATATACGAAATAAATCTCCACTAGTCCATAGCGGTACACAAAAATTGTAACATAATGTATTTTTATACTTTCATGTGGTTTTGGTTTTGGTGTGGGGTTAACTATTTGACCATTTCTGTGATCCTAACAGGTGCTACCACTCCGAGTCAGGGTGCATCTGGGGACAACAGCAATTAAGATGTTGCCCTATGTTCCTCAAAATCCCCAATCTCTTATCAGTGGCCTTAGTGCTGGATGCATTTGCAGTACAAACAAACGTTCTTCCTATTTAATTTGAACATCTCAAGAATGTGGCTATTAAATTAACACTTCCTAATTCAGGAAAACTGATTTTTTAATTTTCGCTGTATATCGTATATCGATAAAAAAAATAGCGCCATGCTTGGAACATTAAATTTAGGTTACCTCCCAGGAAAAGTTGGATGACAGATACCTGATGTAGTCTGAATCTATTTCATGCAAACACAGAAAACACACACAGGCGCATTAATACATAGAAATGTATATATATACATTGAGGGGAAACAGATATTCGTACACATAAAAAGTTTTAATTTATTTTATTTCCAACTAATGAATAAACATACTTTTCATATAATTAACTGTACACATGCATAATAACTAAATATGCATAGAAAACCGAAAACCGTTTGATTATATAGAAATAAATTCCATTTATCCATTTCAATGTGTGAAAAAAGTATTCTTACAATATAAGAATACATAATATATAATATAATTTAATATTTGTAAAATAGCCATTATTCACTTCTCCAACAACTAACCTCTTCTTGTAGTTCTTAATGATTTGCAAATTTTATTTGGTATTCTGTTCCATTCTTCTTCCTATATGGTCTTCAGATCTGGGTTGTTTGAGTTCTCTATTGGGTTGGAATTGTTAAATACCGCCACAGATTCACGATTGAGTTTAAATCCGAGGATTGCCTTGGCCATTTCAGGATATTTGCATTATTTTCGACAAGCCATTTCTTCGTAAATTTTGCAGCGTGTTCAGGATCATTATCTTGTTGGAAGATCCAATCAGTAGGAAGTTCAATATTTTAAACCTAAATCATTAAATTTGCTTCCATAATATTCTGATATAGTGCGGCATTCATTCTACCATCTATTACTGATATGTTGCCAGTACCTTTTACAGAAAAAAACATCCTCAAATCATGATGCTGCCCCCACCAAATTTCACTGTTGGAACTGTGTTCTTTTGTTTGAAGGCATCCCCATCTTTCCTCCATACATGATTCCGAGAATTATTTCTAAACACCTTCTTTGGTTTCGTGTCCATAATAATCTTTCCCAATACGATTTTTCCTCATCCTTATGTTCACGAACGGATTTCAACGTGGCATCTCTGTCGTTTCAATAGCAGTGGAGTTTTCCGAGGGGAGCGTTCCTATGAATGTTATTGCTTATTGTCCGTTTAGTGACACAAATTCCTTATAAAAGCAAATCATCCTGAAACTCTTGACGAATAACCATTGGTTATTGTTTAATTTGACGCATTAATTTCCCTCGAAGATCTTGAAGAAGTCTTCCGTGGGGCACCTGTTCTTCTTTGGTTTTCAACAGTTTTGGGTTTTCTTAGCTTGCACTGAATGAACTAATGATAGTAAAAGGAATATTCAAGTTGACTGTGATTTTCCTGTAACTTTTACCTTATTTTCAGAACTTAACAATCAGTTCTTTTTGCGCAATATTGCATATATTCTTTATCTCTTGCCATAATGATAACCTTCATGCTCGAATATCAATTACAGGATGTAATGTTTTTATTTTTAGGCTAGACGTAAGTACTGGTAACATTATTGGAACACTCTAGAATATTCTACTAGAATAATCTAGAGTATTAAAGCAATTTAAAAGTTTTAAAATCTGGAATTTGCATTTCACGAATACATTGTCACTCATTAAAATGGATAAATGGTATCTATTTCTACTAAATCAAACATTTTTTTCTGTTTTCTATGCATGTTTAGGTATTGAGCACTTGTATACAGTTAATTATATGAAAATTATGTTTAATCATTAGTTGAAAATACAATAAATTAAACATTTGTATGTGTACGAAAATGTTTCCCCAAACTGTATGTAGCGGCTATTTGAACTTTATTTTGCTGTAATAATATCTCTTAAATTAACGGTAAAGCAAGCGTGGCTTCAACATTTCCTTCCCAGATTAAGAGGGAAATATATTTACGGTTCTTACTGGTAAACATATGTACTTCAGTAAGAGTTTAGATCTCTAGATGTGTAGTTATTAAATTCACTTTTAAAAAAGACGTTAAGTTTGATTTTTTATTTGATATGGTTTGTTTAAACGCCTACCAAATCCGTATGGCTCACTTAAATTCAAAACTTGATTTTCATGCGATCTTTGGTAATTTCTTTTTTTTTTTCAAAAATGTATTGCTGGTATTTTTCTCTTCCTTTTCCAGTAATGTATTGCTGGGAATTTTTAATATGAAAATGTATTGCTGGTATTCTTACTACAAAAATGCATTTTTTTTTTTTTACTTTCATAATATTTTGACCCCAGTTTGGACAGTTCACTATTTGTCCATAGATGGAAATCTAACAGGTGCTACCATTCCCGGTCAGGGTGGTCCTAGGAACAACAACAAATAATAGGTGGTTCCCTGCTCCTCAAACCCCACTTGAATTTACAAAATTAATATTTAGTGTAAAATATAATCTTATAAACATTTTTAAAGATCTTGTAGGCATAATTAAAATTGAATAGTTACAAATTCATATACACGCAAGCACAAGAACATATATTTCTTATTACTATAAACTTTATATTTAGTTGCGTTGACCACTTTTTTTTCACTGAGCTTGTAGCTGGAATTCAGTAATAGACACGCGTGTACGCTCACCCTTTTTGCATATAGATATAAACACATACGTACCTATTAATTTCCAAGACACATTCTTTTCATAGACACTGGCTTTTGTTTTCGAATTTTTAGGAAGGTCACAGGTCACTATATAAAGAATATTCCTTCACCATGTCTCAGCTAATGATGCTAAATATGTTTGCATTTCGCGCCCTCACGTTTGAAACGTCAGTCGCCCTCAGCACAGACAAGAAATTATGCGCATGCGTAGCAAATCAAACACCCATTCACAGAAAGCGGAAAACATGGAGGAAAGTCACCTTTCTCGTTGCCACGGCATCGCTAGTCTCAAATTCTTTACACGAGTTTTCATTTTGTTTCTGCTTTATCAAGGCCGAGTTGTTTTGATCGTTTGTATTGAAAGCCTAAACATCAAGGAGGCAGTGAACAGAGAAGAATAGATAGCGCCGAAATTGAGTAAAGGGGCGCAGAAGAAAGGAAAGAAATACAATGTGGATTGGATGAAAGAGGAATCTGTATGGAATTTTAAAACTTTCCTTGTAGAAATGAAAAGCGATCTAAAAAAGAAAACCGAAAATAGTTGACTATTTACATTATTCGAACTATTGTGCTCATCTTTGTCGCCATATTTATTACAACGTTTCGTTCCGTTTTACGCTCCCTCCTTCTTCGGGTGGTTGTAATGTCGAACTGAACGCTTTATTTCGCTCACTAGAAAATAGTTATTGTTTTCTTTCCTTCTTTTTTTCACTTGTTTCCACGCAGCCCGTATAAACATATGCATATTTTTCGTAAGTGGTCCTTATTATTAAAAGATTATAACGTGTGAATCTTCAGGTAAATAAACAAATATATATTTTTCAATGGAATTCACCAAGTGCAAGGACCGATATCCACTCAGGTTACAGAATTATAGAGGTATGTGTGAAAGATGGCGGTGAACACTTGGGAGTCGGTTCCACGGTTGCTCGAGTAAGGGATTAAGAGTATTTCGCTACAATGTGCGTGGCATGGAGGGTTTTAGTCGTGAAGATATGAACTAGTGGCTTTCAGGAACGTGGGGCGACTGAGAATATTGCATGGAAAGAGCGATCGTGCAGCAAGAGGCTTGCAACTTTTAACCTGTGAGAGTGGTTTATCAGACGGAAAATAATAAACCCAAAGAGGTTTTTGGATCCTACCGAAACTTGAGGATGAAGAATGTGTCACTCCTGCGCATATATACATATATATGTGTGTGTGTGTGTGTGCGTGAAATTTCAGCGAGAATATATCAGAAAATTGATAATATGAACAAAGACAAAAGGAAAACTTACCTTAGCTGACGTGTTTCTTCCTCTAAGGGAATTTATTTATGATGCCAAATGCAAGGAGTTTAGTTTGTTACAGGCATTTATAGACAAGAGCAAAAATGTTCTTAGTTTGTCAAGATTATTAAGAATTTATGTCACTTAGGATCCTCCATAATTTATCTACAATTATCAGTTTACATGATAAATATTGAAGAACGTCTCTTAAATTTAAAATGAAAAAAACAACGAAATTTTAAGTTTTATAAATATTTGTTGCAAAACAATAAAGTCTGTCAGAGGATGCATCCTGTCATTTAAGATAAGTTTTCATTTTTTTCTTTATCCATATATATATATATATATATATATATATATATATATTTATTTGTTAAGATGTTGATTTGGGGGTTGTAGAGACAAACGCCAAATAACACGTAACAATAAAAAGGGTTTTAATAGGTTGGTAAAAAGGTACAGAAATCGCCTGAGTAGTCAATAACTAGCTCAGCGAACTTCTCTGTCTCCCTCATGTCAACTGACATGCCACTATTTAAAGTCTTTGTTCACAGGCGCAGACAAGGTCATCTTCAAGAGGGGTGGTAGGTTTCCGACACAACAATATTATTGTTATTATTATTATTACTACGTCAAGCGTTATTTTTAGTGGTTACCCGTATTTCAGTATTCGTTCTTACTTTATTTTAAACAGTATTTATTCCGTCTATTGACCTGTACACTCAAGAAAACTTATTAAAGAAAATGTGCCCTCCAGCAGGACCCGAACCTGCTTCCACCTATAAATTTTCACGAATCTGCAGATCGGTAGACGAAAGAAATATTGTTTATTTCGTAACGTACGGTGGCCGTAAATGATTATCTCCAGACTTCAATGTTGCGATAAAACAGTATTTAATTACAACCGCAAATAAATAATTAACA
The DNA here is from genome assembly GCA_964036315.1 of Acanthosepion esculentum. Lineage (NCBI taxonomy): Eukaryota > Metazoa > Mollusca > Cephalopoda > Sepiida > Sepiidae > Acanthosepion > Acanthosepion esculentum. Next base: position 8,650,105 of record OZ038496.1, read on the forward strand.
AGAACAAAGACGTAAAAGTCACCTAAAGATAATTAATCATTTCAATGAACACCTTGTTAGTAGCTCGGCTCATCTTAACCACCGATAAATCCTAAATCAAAAACCTAATTCCTCGACGCACAATATTTCACACTAATTCGACTGGATAGTTCCACTCAGTAGTCACTCAATAATCACTGCAGTCATTAGACTGACACCGCTATTTATACACCTGGCGGGAAAACAGATTCATAAGTTCAGAGTATCACACTTCAGCCACGGTGTTGGTAGTTACGTATTTTCTTCTCATATGACAGTTTAAAACAAAGATGGAGCGTCTACTTAAATAAGTGTACCCACTAAAAATAACGCTTAAAGAAATAAAAATATGTCTGATTAAAAATAAATATTAATTCTTCATATATATATATATATATGTGTGTGTGTGATAGAGTGTGTGTGTGAGAGAGTGTGTGTGTGTGTGAGAGAGAGAGAGTGCGTGTTTGTGTGTGTGTGTGTGTGTTTGAGAGAGAGAGAGAATGTGTGTGTGTTTGTGTGTTTAACGGTTATCAGCTCGGCAAACAAAGGACAAATCGATTTCGAAAGTTTGATTATCTTTTTCTTTAATCTTTTCACCCCAAGCAAGGCGGGAAGCCACTAGCACGCAAGGGGCTACAGAGAGTTGGAGCGAGAACAAAGAGGAGTGATAGAGGAAAGGATGAAGAGAAGGACAGGGGATAGATTAGGGCATCTGGAGACGTTGATTTACATTACATTTGAATAGTTGGAGATTATAGCTATCAGAGAAACAAGCAAAGGGAAGTTCCACAGGCGAGAGGTGCGAGACATGTAGCTAATGGAGTAGAAGAGACGGCTACATTTAAAAGTTTCGACAGTGAAAGGGTGAGATCGAGATGCCAGCCTAGTAGAACGATTACATTCATGAAGTGTGGGAACCAGCGAAAGCAGCGAATCGGAGCCGTTACCGTGAAAGTATTTGTAAAAAAAAAAGACAGAGGGAGGCGATGGCACGTCTGTGCGAGAGCGACTCCAGACGAGATGCAAGATCAGGGCCAATTACATTGCATATCCGTGTTTGCATTTTATCGAGGACCTTGAGACAAACAGAAGGGTTACCGGACTATATATGGCAGCAATACTCCATATTCACTTCGCCTTTTTTTCTTCTGAATTAGATTACTATTTAACTGACGACTTATAAGGTCTCTAAACGAAACCTACGATGACACTGATACCATAACATCATTGACAGTGAATATATTGCGTATATAATTACATCTAGGAAGAAGAAAAAACCTCAGGTGTAACGACACTAATACCGAGGAAGTGTTAGCAATAAATAGTACGACATTCATGTTCAACTTTGATAAATCCAGTTGTCTTATCTGGTGTAAGCCACTATTTGTTATGGAGAAAACATCACTAAACGTATGTCATTTTGATTGATTTCCCTTATAAAACCGAAATTTTATCTTGTGTAGGTGTTTCCATGCGCGTTCTCACCTCTTCATAAAGTTAATCACCTCTTGACTAAGTCGTCCGCTGTTAATAGAATTGAATGAAAAGTGATATGCAGACTAAACACGCGTTATTGCTTTTTAAATGTTCTTAAGAGATAATAATAATCTAATTGCCAATGTCTGTGTTAGTAGACATCAACCACAGGTGAATAGTTGCCCCATTAACCATTCAACCTAGCAACATATCAAGAATTACTTCACGCTATCTCTTCTATTCTCCACGAATAAAATTTCCCAAAACTCTCTCTGGTACCGACATGGAAGTCTTTGATCAGGTCGCCATACGAAAACTTTCACCAGAAAAAATAAATAAAAATGTGATGATTAAATCAAATGATAACAACAGATATTAAATCCCCATTGCAACGCTTAACTGTGTCGACATTATCGAGACTGTCCAACTTTCCCGTATTGAATGTACGTCCGTTTCAATGGTTACTATGACAAAGCACCAGCATCATTCTCGTATTCAGGTGAGTACACAAACGAAGGATACAGTTTCTTTTGTATCAGATCAGTGGCAAATATGTGAATAGATTTGGGAAAAATGTCTAGGACCAAGTTGAGAATATAAAAATGGCAAGTTTTATTTTTCACGTGAATTTATTTACTTTCCAATATGCAATTATTTTTTTTATTCAAAAATCAACATTTTCAGCTATCAATTATAATTATTATTATCAAATACAAAGCTTGAAGATATCGTTAATGCATTTTTGGACATCTCCGATACTTGTTCGTCCACGTCCTGGGTAAGACGATAAACTATGTCCAGCAGCAAGGCCTCTGATCAGGAGGTTTTGAGGAGCGGGGAACCACCTCTTAATAGCTGGTGTTAGGGTCCCAGGTATGGGCAAATAGTGAACTATTACCAGCAATACATTTTTGAAAATATTATTACCAGCAATATTTTTGGAAAATGTTATTACCAACAATACAATTTTGAAGGAAAAATTATTACCAGAAACAGATTTTTGGCAAAACAAAATATTACCAGAAATAAAGAATTTTGTCGGCATTGAGTAGCCCATTGGGGTTGGTGTGCCGTTGGACAAAATAAACCAAACCAATCTAAACCAAAGAATACATATTCTATTCATACGAATCTATCCTAAAAATCTTGTCGGCATTAAATAACCCATTGAGGTTAATATGCCGTAAAACAAAATAAACCAAACCAATCTAAACCAAAGAATACATATTCTATTCATACGAATCTATCCTAAAAATGTTGTCGGCATTAAATAACCCATTGAGGTAGATATGCCGTAAAACAAAATAAACCAAACCTATCTAAACCAAAGAATACATATTCTATTCATACGAATCCATCCTAAAAATCTTGTCGGCATTAAATAACCCATTAAGTTTGATAATCCGTAAAACAAAATAAACTAAACCAATCTAAACCAAAGAATACATATTCTATTCATACGAATCTATCCTAAAAATGTCGACATTAAATGACCCATTGAGGTTGATATGCCGTAAAACAAAATAAACCAAACCAATCTAAACCTAAGAATACATATTCTATTAATACGAATCGATCCTAAATATGTTGTCGGCATTAAATAACCCATTGAGGTTGATATGCCTTAAAACAAAATAAACCAAACCAATCTAAACCAAACAATACATATTCTATTCATACGAATCTATCCTGAAAATGTTGTCAGCATTAAATAACCCATTGAGGTTGATATGCCGTAAAACAAAATAAACCAAACCAATCTAAACCAAAGAATACATATTCTATTCATACGAATCTATTCTAAAAATGTTGTCGGTATTAAATAACCCATTGAGGTTGATATGCCGTAAAACAAAATAAACCAAACCAATCTAAACCAAAGAATATATTATTCTATTCATACGAATCTATTCTAAAAATGTTGTCGGTATTAAATAACCCATTGAGGTTGATATGCCATAAAACAAAATAAACCAAACCAATCTAAACCAAATAATACCTATTCTATTCATACGAATCTATCCTAAAAATGTCAGCATTAAATAACCCATTGAGGTTGATATGCCGTAAAACAAAATAAACCAAACCAAACCGATAATTGTTTTAATTTCATTGATTTCTTTATTGACCTGGTGGTTACAGAAAATACAGCAATTTTTTTTAATGCAAACGAATACGCCAGACAAGTTCCTCCAACTAACAAGGATTACTTGGAGTATCTATACCAGCAAACTAACAGAACATTGTGATATACTTTATGACAAATAACTGTAGAAACTGCTACAATAAGTTTAATATACAGTCCGTCTGAAGCTATTATGCAAATCACATAAACATCAATAACTCGAATTTTCTTTTAAATGTTTTTACCAAAATTTAAAACGATTAAATTAGACGCGAAAACAAAGCTTTTGTTAATTTTTTAGGTAGTTTCATTAAAGTTATTGGGTTTATTATAAAAACTGCAGTCTCAAGTTATTACGTGAAACTAGAAAGTTTGTCACGCCAGAAAATTTTTGTCGCTTTACTCCATCCTTCAAATCAATAAATCAACCTTGCATGGGATACTGCTGTCATATATGGTCTGGAATTCCCCACT
>OZ038496.1:8656697-8721697 GCA_964036315.1 Acanthosepion esculentum
AAATAAAAGCCCCTTTAAGATAGTTCTATAATATAAACAATAATAAATCTAAAAAAAATAAATACTATAATTAATCTTTTGTTGGACACAGATCTCTGATACATATATATATATATATATATATATATATATATATATATATATATATAAAAAAAAAAAAAAATTAAGTAATTCATTAAGTCTGAAAGAAACCTCAACAGAATGCACAAAGTACTGGACGGCCGTTTCGTCCTATATTTGGGACTCATCAGCAGTGCGCATCCACTACCGAGAATTGAAACCCCGACAGTTGAGTTATCAAGTAAAGGTCATACCAACTCTTCCAACGGGCCTCGGTCACGAAGAGGTAGTAAATCACCACCACGGAATATATGAGCGAGCGACGCTATATTGAGTGTGATTTTCTACCTCTTCGTGACCGAGGCCCGTTGTAAGATTTAGTGTGACGTTTACTTAATAACTAAACTGTCGGGCTTTCAATTCTCGGTAGTGGACGCGCACTGCTGATGAGTCCCAAATATAGGACGAAACGGCCGTCAAGTGCTTTCTGTTGAGGTTTCTTTCAGACTCAATGAATTACTTAATTATAATTATCAAATCCTCCTAACAATTCCTATCATGTATATATATATATATATATATATATATATATATATATATATATATATATATATATATATATATATATATATATATATGTGTGTGCGTGTGTGTGTGTATGTGTGTCTCTGTGTGTGTTTCATGCAAAGATTATTGAATCTATTGATATCACAACTTAATTAAATAACAATCATCTACGGTATCATGTTCCTGGACATTGGTACATTCTAGTGTTCACATCCTTTTAAGTTTTACTCACACGTCTATATCTTTGAGCGTGAGTGTGTGTTGTCGCATGTGTTTCTGTGCGTGTGTGTATGTGAGTATTTATGCACAAATGTGTCTATACTGTTTAAGTATATATCGGTAAGTCAAATAGAGTCTATGCGTCTCTTGCAGATAACGGTTATACGTGCTTAAACTGAAAAGCCGTCAAAAAAGCGACAAAAAAGAAAGAAAAGAAATGCAATTGTTTTTCTTTAAGTTAATGATAGGATATTTTTGAAATCCAAGCGGAACTAGCTGATAATCATGAGTTTATTCACGGTCTACTGAAAACTATAAAATTCAGCGCCAGATTTTTGATGCCACGTGAATAATCTTAGAAAAATATTTAATAACAGAAGGAAACTGATTTTAGAGTGACATACGACATATTTAGAAAGGAAAAAGAAATAAAATATAACATTGGAATATATTTATGATATTGATTATATATATATATATATATATATATATATATATATATATATATATATATATATATATATATATATATGATATTGATTATATATATATATATATATGATATTTATTATATATATATATGATACTGATTATATATATATATATGATATTGATTACATATATATATATATATATATATATATATATATATATATATATATATATATATATATATATATATATATATCCCAGAATAACCTTCATAAATCTCATAAGGTTTTGTTCGGATGAACGAACAAAACAGTCAGTTTTCCACCTTTTGGAAAATTATTTTAACATCATTATCTGCTTTGTGTTAGGCTCACCGTCTCTCAGAATTGTAACATATTCGACTGCACACGTTTAATAAATTTAATTTAGTACAAAAATAATAAATTTAATCTTGTTCAGCTGAAAATAAAATCGAGGAGACATATGAATAAAGATTATATTGTAACTAAGTTGCTGTCCACCAGAGACGGTTCCGGGAAAGATAATTAATGAAGTGTAAGACAGCGGTAAAATACATGAAGGCGCCAGGAGAACCATATTTGAATTAATACGAGTCCTAGAAGAGGTTGTAAGAGCTGGCTTCGTCGGCGGTTTAAATGAGTTTTATACACAATCATAGACGTCCACGCGGCATGATTTCAGGAACTCTTAACCTTACTGGAGTTTGGGAGTGTATCTCAAGTAAATGTCATCAGGGTTATCTCCTTAAATTGATTATTTTCAGTTTTGAATCCTGGTCACATGTTCTAGCAGCTAACGGTTCTACAACGCGATTAGGTACCCGTACACACACACACACACACACACACACACACACACACACACACACACACACACACACACACATATATATATATATATATATATATATATATATATATAAGTGAACATTGAAGTCAAAACTTAGAGGCGAGTCTGTTTTATGCTAGACGCAATCGTCAGGACAAGAGTGTTGTTGTTTTTTCCCGGCTATTTTTATATACGGGTTAGTGCTGCATTGTGAGTAGTCTATTTTGGCGTTTATTTTGCCGGAAGTCGTTTATTTCTTTATTTATTTATTTGGGTTAAATTATTTTGCTTGTTTCTATTTATTTTTTTTTTAATTTCTTATCTTATATATTTATTTATTTTTATTTTAATCGGTGTCTTCTTAACGTAGTAAAAAATTGTTTATATCGCTTATTTAATAGTTTTTTTTTGGTTTTGGGAAGATAATTAAAGATATTTATTCAATTTTGGGGTTGATTGTTGTAGTTTATTTTAAGTATTATTTTGACGGAAACAGTTTTTAATTTGTTTATTACTTCATTTATTTATTTGGATTGCTAATATTTACATGTTTTTTTCTAACGGTTAATTTATCGGGATCGGTTTGTTAGTTTGTTTATTTATTTGGATTAATTTATTTTACTTGTATTTTATTATTTATTTATTATACTGTATCTTTTCTTTTACTCTTTTCGGTTTTCGATTTTTAAGTAACGTAGTATTTTTTGCGTCTATCAAGAAACAGACAGTCGCGTCAATGTTTTGACTTTACTTTTATATTTACACACGCTCTATCTCTGATATTGTGCACTTTATCCCATAAATATAGCATGCCTTAAGAATATATTTCTTCTGATATATATATATATATATATATATATATATATATATATATATATATATATATATATATATATATATACACTGGGTGTATCAAAAATACTTTCATAAGCTCATACAAAACCCTGGGGAAAAAGTCTCATACAATTCCGTAGATTTTCCCAGATCGAAGTAAACGGACAGTAGTTTCAAGATGACAGACACCGACTTTAATTTGGCCTGAAGAGAAATAGGCAACTAGGTGTATTTAGCCAAGACACGCTACGCGTACATTAATGGCCCCAAGGCTTTTGCTATAGACAGTTTGGACTGAAGAGCAGTTTGGTCGATTCACCGACCACAACCGGACATGGAATTTTTTTTTAAGCGTTTCACCCCAATCAAGACAGGAAGCCACTAGCACGAAGGGTTACAGAGAGTTGGAGCAAGAACAAAGAGGAGTGATAGAGGAAAAGATGAAGAGAAGAGTAGGGGATAGATCAATTCATCTGGAGACGTCGATTGACATTACATTTGAATAGTAGGAGATTGTAGCTATCAGGGAAACAGGAAAAGTGGAGGGAGTTCCACAGGCGAGAATTGCGTGACATGAATCTATTGGGGTATAAGAGACGGCTACATTTAACAGTTTTAGCAGTTAAATGCTGAGAGCAGTATGCGAGCCTCGTAGGAGGCTTGAATTCATGAAGTCTGGGAACCAGCGAAAGCAGCTCATCGGAGCAGTTACCGTGAAAGTATTTGTCAAAAAGACAGAAGGAGGCTACGGCACGTCTGTGATAGATCGACTGGAAACAAGAAGCCAGATCAGGGCCAATTACGTTGCATATCCGTCTATGGATTTTATCAAGGACCTTGAGACAAACAGATTGGGCTCCAGACAATAAATGGCAGCAATACTCCATGCAAGGGCGAATGGTTGATTTGTAGATATGAAGGATCGACCCTGGCGGGAAAAAAATTCCTGGTGCGGTATTGCAATGATGAATTTAATGAAATGTTTTTTGTCCGCAACATCCACATATCCAGGACTTTTCTCTCCGTTAAGAAATATTTTACAAGTAATGTTGTGATGGCTAAATACTTGATTGATATCGCAAGTGGATCCTATTATTTGTTGTCTATAATAATAACAACATTCGAGTTTGAAGGCTTCACTCTTTACTTTTGGTGTTTTGTTCGTTTCTTTTAATTGCCAGAAATATTGGGATAGATATGTCTGATTTCTATTTTGAATATTGCTGAAGGAGCTCTTGTGTTGTCTCCATCTAATTTTAAATTTATTCTTCGTTGGCCCAATCAGTGTTAGGACTCTCAATCGATAAGATAGTGCATTGGTATACCACGGATTTTGTGAGGCATTTATTTTCTAGCGGGCACTCTTTAGGGTTTCTACAATCACATATTTTTTCATTATTTTTGTCTAACTGCAGTTTAGAAGTTTTATTGATACTGTTTTGGCATGCGTGTTTTCCCAGGATTTTATTATTATGTTTTTTTTTATGATTCTTTCTAGATTTTCAGTGCATCTGTAACTTAATTTTAATCTTATGCCCTAGTTTAGTACTGACCATTTTGGTGAACGGAGGGGTATACCATAGGATCTTTCTTATACTGTTTTTCTTACTATTTGTACTATTGTTTGCATAGCTTATGTCATCGCATTTGTATCCGCTAATTTTTCAGGGCTGTGTTATAAAGATTACTGTGTTGTCGGAATATTTCCTTATTTACGGAGTTCATGATTATTCTTTTCTCTATTGATGTGGGTATATGCCTAATTATGGAGGGTGGTTTGACTTAGGTTGTATATACAAGGGATTAGTGTTAGGTTTTCTGTAGGGTGTGTAAATATTGTTATTGTTTATTAAGTCTAGAATTACGCCGAGGAAGTTTACCCTATTTAATTTAGTGTTGACTAAAGTGTTTAGATTTAGTTTTCTGAATTCACTATAAATTATCTTTCTAATTTTATCTGTTTTAAAATTTGTGGTACTCCTCACTACCATGAGCCCGTCATCTCTGTATAGCCCGATTTCCTTAATGTCTAATTCACGGTGAGGGGTTAGATTGTACAGTATAAATAGACCGACAAGGTCCGAAGATTCTGCTGAGTCCAGAGATCCCATGGTGATGTCAAAATTGTCATTAGTGTTTTTAATCCACTGGTCCCCATTATGGATGGGGACAGATTTCTTGACACAAAGAATTATGTTCGTTTCTTCCTTAGTTAAGTCAGAATATACTGTAGCAATATATATATATATATATTTGGGTCCTGTTTTGGCAAATATTTTTGTGGGTTTTTACGAGGAAAGCCTTCTGTCAGGTTCTTCCCGACCCAAAGTTTACTTTCGTTATGTTGATGACACCTTTTGTGTGTTCACCCATGAATCGGAAGTTGATCACTTTTTCTCCCTACTCAACGGTGTTCATCCTGCCCTTAAATTTACGGTAGATAGGGAGGTCAATGGTTCATTACCTTTCCTAGATGCTTTGGTTCACAGAACTCCTTCCTTGTTTATTACTTCTGTTTATAGGAAGCCTACTTTTACAGGTCTTTATACCCGATGGGACTCTTTTTGTCCTAAACGGCAAAAGATCAGTTTGATTAGGACTTTGACCCATAGGGCGTTAATGATCTGCTCGGATAGCACCTTGAAAGATTAAATTAGTTGTCTAACTGATATCTTTGTGAACAATGGTTATCCGTTAGACGTTGTTCAATCGGTTATTCGGGATAAGACTGCAAGGTTTAATAAAATCAAGCCTGCTACAGTTGGTAAATGTCCGGTCTATCTCCGTTTACCGTGGTTGGGTAGGATTAGTGAGTCCTTTGCCAAGCAGATTTCATGTAGTTCACGTGAATGTTATTTTGCAGCGAACGTCCGTGTTGTTTTTCAAACCAGGTCTGTCCTTTCATCTGTATGTAAAGATGTTCTACCCCACCACCACCATATTAATTCTGTTATTTATTATTTCAAATGTAGTTGTGGATGCGACTACATAGGTAGAACGACACAGCGTTTGGACGCTAGAATTAAACAACACGTGCCTGCGAATATATTGAATAAAAATATTTCGTTGGGCGATTCCATTCGGAATACGTATGGGTCGTCGATTGCGGATCATTTCATAAATAATCCTACTTGTGCGTTGGATTTCAGTGCGACCTGGTTTTCTGTTTTGGCCAGGGCACACTCAGTATTCCATCTCAGGGTGTTGGAGACTTTGTACACCAGGTCCAGTCGACCGTCTCTTTGCAAACAAAGGGGCTGTTTGATTGGGCTTCCGGTGCTGTGTCTCTAACAGCTTTGGTCGTATTACTTATATTATATACACGTTTTTCTTTTTCTTTTTTTATCTCTTTCTTCCCTGCCCATTCATTCATGTCATCCATGACAAATATTTTCCTCATAATTTCTATTCACGGTTAAACAGTTCTGATGAGAGGGGACGAAACCGGTTAACTGGTATTTTTATTTTAACTTTATCATTGCCTTTAATACAAAATTGTTTTTTATGCCTTGAGACGCTTCTGTACCGTTGCATATATATATATATATATATATATATATATATATATATATATATATATATATATATATATATATAATATATGTGTATATATATATATATATATATATATATATATAATATATGTATATATATATATATATATATATATATATATATATATATATATATATATATATATATATGTATATATATATAATATATATATGCAGAAATATAGTCTTAAAGTGTGGTATATTTATGGGGTAAAGATAGAGCGTGTGTAAATATAAAAGTGGACATGGAAGTCAGCACTTAGAGGCGACAGTCTGTTTCATGCTAGTGCAATCGTCAGGCGACTAGTGCTGTTATTTTTCTCGGCTATTTATATAAGGGTCAGTGGTGCATTATGGGTAGTCTATTTTGGCGGTTACTTTTACCGGAAGTGGCTTATTTGTTTATTTATTTATGTCAAATTGTTTTGCTTGTTTTTTGTTTGTTTATTTTTATTTTTATTTTTTATCTTATATATTTATTTATTTATTCTTTTATTTTGATCGGTGTTTTTGGTTAACGTAGTAAAAATTTGTTTATATAGCTTATTGTTGGTAGTCTATAATGGCCGTCATTTACCGGAAATCGCTTGTTCGCTTATTTATTTGGGTCAAATTGTTTTGCTTGTTTTCATTTATTTTCATTTTCATTTTTTATCTTATATATTTGTTTATTTGTCATTGATTAAATCTGTTTGTTTATGGTTTTTTCTGACTATTATTTAGGTGGGAACAGTTTTTAATTTATCTATTTAGGTTGGTTATCTTTATTTGTTTTTGTTTTGTTTTTTAAACGGCTAGTTTATCGTAATCGGTTGTTAGTTTATTTATATATTTGGATGTATTTAGATCGATTTATTATACTTGTTGTTATTTATTTGTTACACTATATCTTTTTGGCTTTCGGTTTTTAAGTAACGTAGTATATTATCTTTTATTAATGTTTTTTTTTTTTTTTTTATTATTATTATTTTTATTTGTATAACAGTTATAACTTTCGTCCGTTCTTTTGTTTTGATTTTATTTCGTATATTCTAACAGGTTTGGTTTTATGATTTGTTTGGAGTAATTTATTTTGCTCATTTTATTGTTGTTTGTTTATATATTTATTTATTTTTCTATTTTAAGTTACGTAGTAAAAATTTGTTTTCATGTCTACATTTTGAGATTAGCTCGGATCTTTTATTTAATAATTTATTTTCATCTGGGAAGGTAATGATAGCTATTTTTTCCTCCAAGCAAAGTTTGCAGGTTTTTGATAGGTTGTTGTAGGCTGATGATTTTTTCCTTATTTTCCAAGATATTTTTGGTGTGGTGTGTGTTTTGTTTTTTATTTCCCAGATATACTTAGAAAGCATTGTGCTGTTCGCATATTTACTATTTGTGAAAGACATTTTGTGTACATAATTTCTTTGTTTCCATGGTCCTTCGGTTACTCCTATATATACTTTTTCTTCATTATCTGCTGATTTTGTCGTGGCTTGGTAGATTACGTTGTTTTGTAAACAATTACCGTTTAAGGGACATTCGTTTTTTATTCTGCAGTTGCACGTGGGTTTAATTTGTTCGTGTGGTTTGTTAATAATTTTTCTGTTGTGCTTTTTTATTATTTGTGCCATGTTCTCGGTGCAACTGTAGCTGATTTTTACTGTGTTTTTGTTGAATATTTTGTGTAGGGTGCTTGATTCCGGGAAGTGTTTGTGTAAAAGCTTGAAGAATATTTTTCCTATGTTTGTTTTTACGTTTTTGCTGTACGGTGGGTTGAACCATATGATATTTCTTTTTCTGTTGGTCTTTTTTGTGTTCTGTGGTGAGTATGTGAGTGTTGCTGGGAATCCGCTATCTTTTAGGGCTGTTTCGTAGTCTTTCTTGGCCTTGTTAAATATAGATTCATCGGAAGAATTGTCGGAAAGCCTGCGGTTAATCGATTTAGGTATCTGTTTGATTATAGAAGGCGGGTGGTTGGAGTATATATGTATGTACTGTGGTTTATCATTCGGTTTTCTGTATGGTTTGTGTGTGCCTTTTCTTAGGTTGAATGTGACATCTAGAAAATCTACTTCGTTTAGGTTAGTTTTTATATCTATCTCGAATCCGTTATTTTTGAAAATTTTAATTATTGCTTTTCTAGTTTTATCAGTCTTTTGTTTGTTGCAGTTTCTTAAGATTATGAGACCGTCATCTCTGTAGAGCCCTGTGTCATTTCTATCTATTATTTTGTTTAGTTCGTGTAGTAAGTAAATGCCTACGATTTCGCATGTCTCTGCACCGTCAAAGCTTCCGAGAACATGGCAAAAATAATAAAAAAGCACAACAGAAAAATTATTAACAAACCACACGAACAAATTAAACCCACGTGCAACTGCAGAATAAAAAACGAATGTCCCTTAAACGGTAATTGTTTACAAAACAACGTAATCTACCAAGCCACGACAAAATCAGCAGATAATGAAGAAAAAGTATATATAGGAGTAACCGAAGGACCATGGAAACAAAGAAATTATGTACACAAAATGTCTTTCACAAATAGTAAATATGCGAACAGCACAATGCTTTCTAAGTATATCTGGGAAATAAAAAACAAAACACACACCACACCAAAAATATCTTGGAAAATAAGGAAAAAATCATCAGCCTACAACAACCTATCAAAAACCTGCAAACTTTGCTTGGAGGAAAAAATAGCTATCATTACCTTCCCAGATGAAAATAAATTATTAAATAAAAGATCCGAGCTAATCTCAAAATGTAGACATGAAAACAAATTTTTACTACGTAACTTAAAATAGAAAAATAAATAAATATATAAACAAACAACAATAAAATGAGCAAAATAAATTACTCCAAACAAATCATAAAACCAAACCTGTTAGAATATACGAAATAAAATCAAAACAAAAGAACGGACGAAAGTTATAACTGTTATACAAATAAAAATAATAATAATAAAAAAAAAAACATTAATAAAAGATAATATACTACGTTACTTAAAAACCGAAAGCCAAAAAGATATAGTGTAACAAATAAATAACAACAAGTATAATAAATCGATCTAAATACATCCAAATATATAAATAAACTAACAACCGATTACGATAAACTAGCCGTTTAAAAAACAAAACAAAAACAAATAAAGATAACCAACCTAAATAGATAAATTAAAAACTGTTCCCACCTAAATAATAGTCAGAAAAAACCACAAACAAACAGATTTAATCAATGACAAATAAACAAATATATAAGATAAAAAATGAAAATGAAAATAAATGAAAACAAGCAAAACAATTTGACCCAAATAAATAAGCGAACAAGCGATTTCCGGTAAATGACGGCCATTATAGACTACCAACAATAAGCTATATAAACAAATTTTTACTACGTTAACCAAAAACACCGATCAAAATAAAAGAATAAATAAATAAATATATAAGATAAAAAATAAAAATAAAAATAAACAAACAAAAAACAAGCAAAACAATTTGACATAAATAAATAAACAAATAAGCCACTTCCGGTAAAAGTAACCGCCAAAATAGACTACCCATAATGCACCACTGACCCTTATTAAATAGCCGAGAAAAATAACAGCACTAGTCGCCTGACGATTGCACTAGCATGAAACAGACTGTCGCCTCTAAGTGCTGACTTCCATGTCCACTTTTATATAATATATATATATATATATATATATAATATATGTATATGTATATATATATATATATATATATATATATATATATATATATATATATATATATAATATATATACATATATATATATATATAAACAGATATTGTCAAACATAACAGGCAATAGATGTCTGTTATGCTTTACCATGAGCCGTTCTAAACTTCGTAGGGTTGCTTCAATTTCGGGTGTTGACATAGAAGAATCTTATGCAACGATACATATATTTAAACATATATTGTTATGAGTTATCGTCGCATATCAATATATCATATGATCTTTCTGTGAATCAGTTAAGCAGAAATAACTCCAAGACTAGTGTGTATTAATATACGTGTTTTATTGCTGCCATCTTATCAGGAAGTGCCCCACAATTAAAGCCCCCTTAAAGCATTACAGACATTGGATTATGTAAATAATTCAACCAACATCCCCCATACATACAAAGTCTGAAGTGTTTATTTTATGTGAGTTTTATAATGGTTTCATTATATATATATATATATATATATATATATATATATATATATATATATATATATATATATAGTCAACTAAAGTCAGACTGTTTCCCAGCTCCTCAGTGTGCTAGACATCTGATCGCTTCGAGCCGAGACCGAAACCAGGCCAGACCAGACCGATTTGGTCTCAGTGGGAGATTCTAACCACTAGGCTATCGACGCTCGGCAGAGAGAAGGGCGAATTGATGCGTATTTATTTTTTCATAAACGCACCAGTGTCATACAGGACAATTCATTGGGAGAGTCTTGCAATATTAGAAGCAATAGTCAATAGATAGATAGATAGATAGATAGATAGATAGATAGATAGATAGATAGATAGATAGGGAAAAAGCAGACAAACAGTTGCAGTGGAAGACAGAGCGAAAAAAATAAATGTATGTGTGTGTATGTGTGTGTGTATATGTATGTATGTATAATTGTAAACAGTGACTATTACTGCAAAAAATGCAAGTCTCTCCCAACGTATTGAGTCCTCAAGGCCACTAAACGCTTTTTCCCCTCACAGTACTCGACTGAATTATTTTATTTTCAGGAACTAATATCGTCATCCACAGACAGAATGTTCCGCTGTATCACAATGTGGCTAGACATCCGATCGCTTCATGCCTCTTGATTTGGTATCAGTCGGAGATTCTAACGCTTAGGCTATCGACGCTCGGCAGAGAGAAAGTCGAATTTTTGCGTATTTATATTTTCATAAACACTCTAGTGGCCTAGAGGACTCAATTCGTTGGGAGAGTCTTGCATTTTTTGCAGTTATAGTCACTGTTTACAAATATACATACATATACACACACACACAAACATACACACACACACACACACACACATATATATATATATATATATATATATATATATATATATATATATATATATATATATATGAAGAAATATAGTCTTAAAGTGTGCTATATTTATGGCATAAAGTGCCCAATATCAGAGATAGAGCGTGTGTAAATATAAAAGTGAACATAGAAGTCAACACTTAGAGGCTGAGTGTCTAAGTGTTGACTTCTATATTCAGTTTTATATATATATATAGATATCGATATAGATATATATATACATATATATCCGATGCGATGAGAACGAAAGTAATATATAAATTCTAACGTTCGCAGCGTTAATTCAAAAAGGAGCTCGATACAGGTAGCAGAGCGATAATTATTTATTTATTATAATTTTATCATATAGACAAAAGCATTTTACTCACTACAAAGATGCAACTTGGTTTCAGTGCATTTTAACTGCACATCTACGAGTATCGATATAGATATATGAATTTGTTCCATTATTTTCTTATGAATGAATCATATTCAGATTAACTGTTTAAAAATTTGACCTAATGAGCGAAATGTGATTTTCTTTATAATAGATCCCTACCTCTTACATGCTATACCGTGCGGTCAGAGATTCTTATTAGAATATCGGAATAATTAAATATTTCACAATTATCCGGATGATCTCGTTACAGATTACTAATATTTAGTCTGCACGCAATCTGTAACTATATAAAGAGAGTAAAGAAAATTGAATTCAAATTTGCGTCAGACTGAATCTTTAATGAAAACAGCACACGAGATAATCGGCCAGAGTGCGCATAGTTCACGAACGCAGACACACACAATTGTTAGATGATATTTTATTTAACTTAGTGAAGGTCGATGTAGAAATATTTTTTTAAACGATATTGATTCATGTCGGCCAATCGTGAGCTAATCGCAAATGACTTTACTATTAAGATCGACGCTATTTGAATTTTTTCCCAGTTTGTGAAATATTCAGCTTCAAAAGCTTCATAGTTATATGATAGCTGCTTTCATTTCTCACACACGCTTTTCTTTTTTTCGCTCTGTCTTCCACTGCAAATGTCTGTCTGCTTTTTCCCTATCTATCTATCTATCTATCTATCTATCTATCTATCTATCTATCTATCTATCTATCTATCTATCTATCTATGTCTGTTCATATCTATCTATCTATCTATCTCACTCTGTTCATTATCTATCTATCTATCTATCTATCTATGTCTGTACATATCTATCTATCTATCTATCTCACTCTGTTCATTATCTATCTATCTATCTATATATCTATCTCAGCCTGTTCATTATCTATTTATCTATCTATCCATCTAAGCCTGTTCATAATCTATCTATCTATCCATCTAAGCCTGTTCATAATCTATCTATCTATCCATCTCAGCCTGTTCATAATCTATCTATCTATCTATCTATCTATCTATCTATCTATCTATCTATCTCAGCCTGTTCATTATCTATCTATCTGTCTATCTATCTCAGCCTGTTCATTATCTATCTATCTGTCTATCTATCTATCTATCTATCTATCTATCTATCTATATATATATATATATATATATATATATATATATATTTATATATATATATATCTCCGCCTGTTCATTATCTATCTATCTATCTATCTATCTATCTATCTATCTATCTATCTATCTGTCTATCTATCTATCTATCTATACATATATATGTAACCAAGAGAACAAAGAACAAAGAGAATCTAAATAAAATATGCCAGATTATATACTCAAAACACATGAAAATAATATAATTACAATTTCCAGCGTCTCTCAATCATGCACACGTGCACTCGCATCAACGTTAACAAACTTAGTCAGATGAATTCCAAAAGATCAAATATTTCTCCACTGTGTGATACATCTGCCCACCGCCCGCTATGGATAGAGAGCAGGACAGACTGTGTTCTATAGCCTTGGAAGGTAACTGGTCTAGAAGAAGGGCAACTCAGAATTCAAAACCTACGGAGAGTCTCCTGGGTCCATGTCGCACGTAGTTCACCGGGTCTCTGTATTCGGCTCTTGAAAAAGTCTGATTGGCTCTGCACGAAAACTTGACCACTATATACAAATCATATGTGCTGGTGTCTGACTGTCGGTTCCTAGGAACTGAGTTGCTTGACCCTCTTGTCTGAGTTGCTTGGACTCTTCCTCGTCGACAAACGAGGGAGAGTCCAACACATACACACACACACACACACACACACACACACACACACACACACACACACACACACACACACATATATATATATATATATGTATGTATGTATGTATGTATGTATGTATATATATATAGGTGTTGGACAAAATAATGGAAACACCTGGAAATTTGAAACAGATCTATTTTAATATGGTGTAGCACTGTTTTTGGCAGTAATGACAGCTTCAGTTCTACGAGGTATGGACTCATACCAAGTTTGAATGTTTTCCAGAGTAAATTCTGTCCATTCTTCTGCCAAAACAGTCTCAAGTTCTTTCAGTGATGATGGTGGAGGATATCGAATGCTTACTTGTTTTTCTAACATGCACCTTAAATTTTCAATAATATTGAGATCTGGTAAATTTGGTGGCCACATAAGATGGTCTGCTTCATTAGAATGTTTTTCGTACCACTCAGACGCAATTGTAGTTGTGTGAATTGGTACATTATCATGCGGAAAGATTGATTCCGTCCGCGACCATATGAAGAAGTAGATCTGATAAAAAATTTTACATAGTCTTGAATCTTGATCCTGACATGAAGGGAAATCATTGGGCCGGCAGATCTCCAAGATATAGAACCCCCTAGGTCATCACAGAGCCTCCTCCATGTTTAATACTTGGAAGAAGAAAGTCTGAATCAAATGTCTCTTTAGGCTCTCTCTCGTATACTCGACTAGATGTCGGGAATAAGGTAAAGAATGACTCGTCTGAGAAAATAACATTCTTTCACTTTTCTAGGGACCAGTTCTGTAGGTTTCTACTCCACTCTTAACCCTTTGCAATATTGCTTTGTTAAAGGAGTGGTTTTTTGTTTGCAGCCATTCCGTGAAATCCGGCTTTGTGAGGCTTCCTTCTTAGAGATTTTGAGGAAACTGGGTTCCCGAGATGGTCATTAAGCTCTGCTATAATTTTCGGAGCTGTATCCTTGTGATACTTCTTTACTATCGAAGTAAGAGTCTGACGGTCCGTAACAGACATCTTTCGCCTTCTTCCAGAGTCTTGCTTCAGTGAGGAAGTTTTTCCTACTTTCTCAAATGCTGTCATTGCTCTCGAAACAGCACGCATTGCTACGCCAAATACTTCATAGTTTTTTGTTACACTAGCTCATGCCATACGGGTAAGAACAATTTGACTTCTTTTAAAGTCTGATAGAGCTGCTATTTTAATGTATTTTGATTAATTTCCTCTGATGATATCTGTAAAAAACAAACATTTTAGTAAAATAAGGCAAGAAAAATCAATAATAAATCAAAAAAACATAAAAATAAAAAACGTTTGATGGTTTTATGAGTTTCAAATTCATGATACTAAGTTTCGATAACATTTTCCAACACCTGTATGTAAATATATATATACATATATATATATATATATATATATATATATATATATATATATATATAAGACATTTTTATGTTTAACATTCTTTTTATAGATACAAATATTTAAGTAAATGGTCTGTTTGTAATAAACAGTATTAAACAGCATTTAACGGCCTGAATGTCAAGGAAATTTTATTATAAACAGAGCATTTACTTAATTATTTTATCTATATAAAGAATGTATAAACTTAAAATTCTCTTAAAATAATTGTCGGTCTTTGTCCATTTCATATATATATATATATATATATATATATATATATATATATATATATATATATATATATATATATATATGAGCTGATGATCTGTTATATGCTCTCGTTTGCCGTCAGAAAACTATGGAGTGAGGAAAGGTAATCTTTAACGGCTGCTACTGTTTTAAATGTATCGTTTTTCTTAAAAATTGAGCTCTATGGCGTATATAATTCGTTAAAATTTTCTCTTCTCCACCGGGAGCCGATAGCGTAGTGGTAAGGCTCTCTAACTGATGTGAAATCGTTCGAATTTTAATCACGGTTTGAAGCAATCGGATATCTACCCACACTGATGAGCGTTGATACAACGTCAATCTGTCTGTGGACGATATATATATATATATATATATATATATATATATATATATATATATATATATATATATATTCTGTTTATACATTATTTTTATAATAAATATGTATACTTTATTTAAATAAATGCTCATTTTTTTTCTTTTTTAATTACACAGTATTAATTATATTTAGTGGTCTAAATCTTCAAGAAATTTGGTAGAAAATATGCGCTCTGCGACAGGAATCGGACCTGTAAACTATTAAAGGAACCGTCATTTGATCGAACGTGCTGTTAGCGATTCTGCCATAGACATGAGTCCCAATTACTGTTTATAAACATACACCTTCAACAATTTTACTTGATCTAACATTTTTGCTCACGAAACATATTTTAACGTATACAATGACAATGTATGAAATGGAATAATTCCGACAATTATTTAATATATTTTCTGTTTATATACATATAATTTATTTAAGTAACTGATCTGATTTTAATTAAACATTATTAATTACATTTACCGGTCTGAATGTTCGAGAAATTTTATCGAAAATATGCTCTCCACCAGCGGAACTGAACTTGTAACCCTAATGGTCAACGTCATTTGTTCTGAGATGTTGTTAACAATTCAGTCAGAGACAAAGTCTGAATTACTGTTTTTAAACAAACCTTCAACGATTTTTCTCGATCGATCATTTCTGCTCACAAAATATATCTTAACGAAAACAATGACAACACAATATGAAATGGTTTAAGTCTGAAAAATATTTAATATTTTTTTCTATATATACGTTATTTTTATAGATATAATTTATTTAAATAAATCCTGTATTTTTAACATAGCCTTTATTTAAAGAAATTATATCTATAAAAAACGACGTATAAATAGAAAATAAAAATATATTAAATAATCGTCGGACGTAATACATTATAATATATATATATATATATATATATATATATATATATATATATATATATATATATATATATATATATATATATATACACTCACACAAACACGCACACACACTGATAAAAAAGAGCTCGATACATGTAGTAGAGCGATAATTATTTATTTATTATAATTTTATCATATGGACAAAACCATTTTACTCACAACAAAGATGCAACTTGGTTTCAGTGCATTTTAACTGCACATCTACGGGTGAGAGTCGGACATTTTTATTGACCTGTAGATGTGCAGTTAAAATGCACTGAAACCAAGTTGCATCTTTGTTGTGAGTAAAATGGTTTTGTCCATATGTTAAAATTATAATATATATATATATATATATATATATATATATATATATACATATATATATATATACATATATATATATATATATATATATATATATATATATATATATATATATGTATGTATATATATATATATATATATATATGTATAGTGAAGCGCAAAGTTAGTGAAGACCTAAGATAATATGAAAAATAATTTTCTCGTTTTTTTCAATATTCAACAAATTTTACTTAAAATATGAATTAATTTAGAAAATACTTTGTTAAATGAATTACAACAATTATCTAACTTTTTAGTAAGCTGGAATAAAATTATTAATTAAACAATTAAGCTTACGATGTGCAAAAGTAAGTGAACCGTTAAATTTAATATTTGGTGACTCCAACTTTTCAGATTTTGGCGTCGAATTATCTTTTTCTGCATTTCTAAGAAGTTTCTGGCCGTAGCGAATGTCAATTTTGTACTATTTGTCTTGGTAAAACTTCTACAATTGCTCGATTATACTTTGGTTCCCTGAATGCACTGCCTTATTTTACATTTTTAATTGAAATAATAAACCTGCCGTTTCAACAGTTGGTATTTCCTTTTATGAATCCATTCTTGCATGGATTTGATGTGATGCATCGAAGATCCACGCCCGACCTGAACCCAACATTCGAACCGCAGACAAGACACATTCGTTCAAAATTTCTTGGCATCTTTCAGTATCCATTATGACGTCAATTTTGCCTGTTTCCAGAAGCGGCAAAGCAATCCCAAATAATAATGCTGCCATCACCAAGTTTAACTGCTGGCACCATATTCTTCTATTCAAAAGCTGTATTAGGAGCTTGCCAGATATACTGCCTAATGTTCCTCCCGAAAAGGCTTTAGTTTGGTATCATTCGACCATAAAACCTATTGCCAGAAGGTTTCTAGCTTATTAATATGAGCTGAGCTCATCTGTGCTCATGAAAAATCACAGAAACAAGTAACTCTTTTCTAGGGCTTCTGTTACGAAGACCGTCAGATTTCTTTCAGATTTTGTGGCATTGTAGGCACATTGGCCAGTGAGCGGTGGAGTACTGCTGAGGTCACATTAGGATTCGCCTGGACTTACCGAACAAGATGTCTACTTGCTCTTGCTGTTATCTTTCGTGGACGAACTATAAATAGTTTGTAACACAGTAATGACGTGCATTCCAAATCAATGTGATAGCGATTTGTACCCTTCTCCACCATCATAGTCTTCCGCTATGTGATTCTTGAAAGGTTTGTTGCTGGAATATTTTGTTAAAATTTAGTCTGTAACTGCACAATTTTGCATACACAATGAGCTGTACTGATTGACTGCCGTATACAGACCTTAACAAAAAATAAACATAAGACATTTTGCTTTTTACACATACACAAAAATTATTTGAACAGACAACCATGTAAAACAAAAATAGAATATAGATATAAAGATTCACTCATTCAAAATTTTTAATAATTAATTTTATTTCAGCTTCATAAATGTTTTAACGTAATTGAAATTAATTTACTAAAGTTATTTTTTTCTTAATGAATAACATTGATATAGTTTAATTAAATTGTTTGACTCTGTAAAAAAAAAGAATCATTTTTTAAATTATTATTTTAGAGGTTCAATTTCGAGCAGCACAGTATATATATATACACATACATATTAATCGAGACAGACAATTTAACTGAATCACAGCTCATCGGTATGGCCAGACGACACGTTGCCTCTCCTTAGGATCGAAACCCGATTGAAGTTGCCTCATTCAGAGAAACTACCCCTAAGCCGTTGGCGCACGTCAAGTATTAAAGTGAATTTAAGCGCATTTATTTTTGGATAAACACATCAGTGACTTAATTGGTAACGCAATTCTTAAAGAAACTATGGCTTTATACACAGGATTCGCATATTTGGTCAATTCTATATCTCAACCATCAAGTCTGTGCACAGATAGAATCTTCTGAATAGGAGAAGATACGTTTCCCTATCTCTCGGTCACTAACCCTCCCCTATTTTTCACAGATTTAGGTTTTTATCCTTTTTTTCATCTTTGGGGTGTGTTTCTGGTTCTTTTTTTCTGTTGCCTCATTAAGTGTGGCTGTCGGATATTTTAGTGAAGCGACCAGTCGGAGCCGACGAATCTACATACTGAGAGAACGCGTGTTGGCAATTCTCAGGTCCTGCATCGCGACTGGAAGTATAAAAAATCTTGAAATTTTAACTGTTGCTTAGAGAGGCTGTGCTGATCAACTGACGCTATATATAGGGATTCTTGTCGTGCCATGTCACACATGGACAGGTGTTTATGCATGAACTTCCGGTAGGTAACACTGAAGAAAAGACTATGATGCTTAGTGTGCCAATTTCCAGCCAGCGCATGTTGCCCCTTTGACGACCGGCCGCTGCTATCGTTCTTGGCCTTTTCCACCTTTAAAAATATATCGTGACTGAAACAAAGAACCGAAATAAAACTAAAAGAAAAGTCCCTCGGCCTTTCTTTATCCAACATTCGTGGCTCTCCTAGAAAATTCTGCAATATAGAATCATTGCCCTTGGAACATTCTCTAGACATTCTTGCTCTCTGTGAAACTAGTCTGACGCTTTCCGTCTCTTCCATTGACTTCTCTCTTCATAGTTTTCGCTTGCATTTGTGCAATAGCAAGGGAAATGCCTCTGGATTCTCTTACATGTGCTTGCGTCTTTCGCTAGTAATTTCAGTTATCATTTCTGTCTTTAGCGTCCTCCTTCCTTTCATGACTGTTGTGTGCTAGAGAGAATTTCCGATAGTTTAGATAAGGAGCTCTCTTTACACACGTCGGCACGGCAACGTCAGTTCCTATCATGTCAAGTCTCTTCATGACTCGAACGCCAGCGAACTAGTCGGCATCCCGTTACCGAACTTCTCAATTTTTCAATCTCTCACACTGTTGTAAACTTTTCCCCGCGTTTCCATAGTAACATTACTGATACACTAATTGATCTCATCCTTACCTCCTCCACACCCGGAATCATGAAGTGCTCTGCAGATATCTGCTTTTGGAATCTCTGACAACGCCATGGTGACTCTAGATATCTCATTTCCGATCTCCCATCAGGCAAGTACCCCGTATTAACTTAACATGTGTCATTGCTGTCATATATGATCTGGTGCTGCCGCTGTACATCTTGAGTTCCTCGACAAAATCCAGAGAAGTATATGCAAGATGATAGGTTTTAGCATCTAGTCTGCAATCGCTTTCCCGCAGACGTTCCGTGGCGTTCCTCTGTCTCTTCTACAAGTATTTTCTGGGCAACAGTTCCGACAAGATACATTCGCTGGTTACCGGACTACATAAACTTATGCTCTACCAGGTTGGCATCTTGGTCCCACCATTTCACTATCAAAACGGATAAATATAGCCGTCTCTCCTATTCAAACAGCTTCTTCTCTCGCAATTCCAGTCTGTGGAATTCCATTCCATTTACTTGCTTCCCCGAGTATTATAATCTTCAAATATTCATGTGTGATGTCAACTGACATGTTCTGAAAACTGGATCTTCTTCCCTGTGGTTTTCTGTAACCTTTCCTCTAACACGCCTCTTTAATCTTGTCCTGAATCCTCTGTAGCCCGTTGTGTGTTAGCGGCACCCGCGTCTTGCTTGGGGTGTATGTCTTTAAAAAAAACCGTCATCAACGCACTGATTTGGAATCATTTCCTGACTCATTTTGCGATTCCTGTTGGAATGATATTTTTAATCACACTTTTTGGGAAATGTGTGAATAGTGTCTCGTTCTTGGTGAAAACCCCTATCAAATATTCTTCTTGGTTTTATCCGGCTTGCACATACGCTATAGCCAAGAAGAATCACACATTCCGGTTATACCAGAGCGACAGGACCGATTCTGACAGGTGTCTCTTGGAAACAGCTCGTAGAGATAAAGACAATATTCGGTCACAGAGGTAAAGGCACTATTCGCTGACAGAACGATACACCGTATACACTTTCACAAGTCTGGTTCTAGAGGCAAGCGGCTCGTTGCCATTGCTAGTGTATTTAAGCAGCACATATTCTAGTAGAGTATCAACAATAGTTACCTTGAAATCTATGGTTTTAAAATAGTTCATATATATATATATATATATATATATATATATATATATATATATATATATATATATATATATATATATCGAGAATGAGAGTAAATTGTCCAAATTGTGTAAAAGCAAAATTGTCCATTTGTTAGATTATGCTCTGAACATTATATATATATATATATATATATATATATATATATATATATCGAGAATGAGAGTAAATTGTCCAAATTGTGTAAAAGCAAAATTGTCCATTTGTTAGATTATGCTCTGAACATTATATATATATATATATATATATATATATATATATATATATATATATATATATATATCGAGAATGAGAGTAAATTGTCCAAATTGTGTAAAAGCAAAATTGTCCATTTGTTAGATTATGCTCTGAACATTATATATATATATATATATATATATATATATATATATATATATATATATATATATATATATATATATATCGAGAATGAGAGTAAATTGTCCAAATTGTGTAAAAGCAAAATTGTCCATTTGTTAGATTATGCTCTGAACATTATATATATATATATATATATATATATATATATATATATATATATATATATATATATATATATATATATATATATATCGAGAATGAGAGTAAATTGTCCAAATTGTGTAAAAGCAAAATTGTCCATTTGTTAGATTATGCTCTGAACATTATATATATATATATATATATATATATATATATATATATATATATATATATATATATATATATATATATATAAAAAATATATATGATTTTCACCCTCTTTAACCTTCTTACATTCTATCCTGGTGTAACAACTTGCCTCCCAGTTTTCACATACGATTTAATTTTCACGTGTTTTTTTTTACTGCTCTTTGGACTGTCATCGCTGAAAATCCTCTCTCGCGTACTAATTGTCATATGGATTGAGTTGGATTTTTCTAGTTGATCTCTTTAGCTCTAAGTTGAAATGATGATCCCTCTTCCCGCTGTGTCCTCCTGATCCAGTTTTACTGTCTACTGTTCGCTCTTTTTTAAATGTATTTACTGTTGTCTGTGTTGTCGTTGAATGCACTTTAAATAAGGAAAACAGCCTATGGAAGATGGTGCTATTAATAAAGACAAGAATGATATTCATCGTTTCAACATTGCTCAGTTGGGAAGAAAGTGGGGCTGACACAAAACGATTTTAACCTGTTTTCTTTCGAGTTGAATAATTCATAAGTTTTTTCAGTGATTCTAAACTTCTTATCTGAAAACCTGGAAAAATGAAATTCAATTAATTAATTTTTTTTGTTTTTTTACATGCTAAAGAAATGCTCACTCAGATGATTAATGGAGAGAAGTTTAGTTTTGAATGGGTTACAACTGACAAGCTATATTTTGCCCCAGTTAACGACGGTTTTGATGTCATTTTGGCAAAGCTGCCATTCTGACTATGACAAATATATACATATACATATTAGCTTATTTCGTATAGAGAAAAAAACGTTAAAATTCCCTTCTTTTTAAATCAGTCGGTTTTCGATACCGTCTTGAAGCAACAATCGGAGTCTAACCAAATTGAGGAGCTGTGATACAGCGAAAGAGTCTGGTTTGGCTGACTCACTCTCTCTCACTCACTCTCTCACTCACTCTCTCTCTCTCTCTCTCTCTCTCTCTCTCTCTCTATATATATATATATATATATATATATATATATATATATATATATATATATATATGTATGTATGTATATATATAGTTATTCTTTTTTACATTTTATTATCATTGGTTGATATTATTTCTATCTTATATGAATGTTTATTTAACGGTTGCATGTTAGTTACCAGCTAATTCACTATATATAGATTATTTAATAGTTTCTTAAAGTGGCCTTTTATTTATCAACTACAAAAAATTAGGTAAGAAATACACAGAGCATAGAACTAGTTTGGCAATCGATTAAAAATACCCACCCATACCACCGCTTATATTTCTCATGAAAGTCGACTGTCTGACATGTTTAAATTTATTGTAACCATCTGTATCAGTCTTTAAGTTAATGCCTGGCCGCTGTTAGATATCAAACATTGGACATTACACATTTGTAAGATAACAATTTCCATTTTTTTTCTTTTTTGATTAGTTTGAATTTAACGTAGGTCGTATTCGATTGGTTGATCAAGGTAAATTCCCCAAGGCTTTTTTTTTTCCAAAAATTGGGGATGTATTTTTTTAAAAATCAAATTTAACGTTCACTCGCCAGTAATTTACCATCAGCTGAGGAGGAGACGTATCTTTATGTGTTGAAACACGACTGCAATTGTGCAGCAATTCTTACATGATTCTTTTATAATATCTTAAATATATATATATATATATATATATATATATATATATATATATATATATATATATATATATATATATATATATATATTTCTATAAAGAAAGAGAGACAAAGAGAGAGAGAGAGAGCGAGGGGCATATAGTCATGAAATATGATATTACATGATTCACTTTCGTTTTTCAAATCGCACGTGCTCATTTGTTCAATTGTACGGCGAGCATCTTCAGTTTTTCTTCAGTCATAATCCTTGTTGCGTGACAACTGATTCAATACGCATGATTTACCAACATTTCATCTGAAGAGAACATATATTAAATTCAAGCATATGGCGTACGAAGTGCGTAGTGAAAGATATTCAACTCTACCCATTTCACAGAATGATCATATGTCGAAATGTCACAAGTTTGACCAACCCTTTCTTGTCCTTTTCAACATTTCAGCACCTACATACACATACAGAGAACACACACACACACACACACACACACACACACACACACACACACACACACACACATATATATATATATATATATTCTATTGAGATTAGCTGATTACATAAAATCAACAGTCATTATTAATTGACAGGACATCATTTATCAACACTTCGTGGTGGCTGTCACCTCCACGCTTAAGTGCGATCTTCAGATACAAATATATATATATATATATACATATATATATATATATATATATATATATATATGTGTGTGTGTGTGTATATATATATATATATATATATATATATATATATATATATATATATATATATATATACAGTGTGACCCCAAAAAACGGGAATTTTTGAAGTGCGTATTGCCAGACATGAGCAAGTGGCAACACTGCGAAACAGTGACCTTGAGCAAGTAAACATTTCGCCATTTTAGTAACGAGAATGAAATTCACAGTATCCCAGCTGAGATGTTGCAGCGGTCAATGAGGAATCTCAACAGCAGATTTCAAGAATGCATTCGTACAGGAGGACGCCATCTACAGGACGTAATTTTTAAAAAATGAAAATTCCATCATTGTTTCTTAAATGGCATGTTTTAACGTTTCAATTACTATGAATTAAATATTTTTCTTCCATCATTCTTGGTTTTATTGGATTGTTAAAAAGTTCCCGTTATCTTTGGTCACCCTATATATATATATATATATATATATATATTGGAAATATACTAAATCCGACTATTATTTTAATATATTTTCTATTTAAACGCTCTTTTAGTGAAAATATATCTCCTCCGACAAGAATCGAACCTGTATCCTACTCGGAAACTTCGTGTAGCCTTGCATGTTATACCATTTACTTACGGCAGAAGCGTTTGGTTAGCAAGGTCGAATTACTGTTTTTAATCTACAAATTCCCTATAATTTCTCTCGAATCTCATATCTGCTCGAAACGTAAACAAAGAACATCATATATTATGAAATGTACAATGTCCGACAATTTTTTTAATATATTTTCTGTTTATTGCTAACCAGACGCTTCCTCTGTAGCTAACAAACCGGGTTCTATAGCCGTGGATGTCTATAAGAAATGGAAACCTACTGCGGGTAAAATATGCCTCGTCTGTCATCTATCGAAAGATACATGATCGCCTAAGCGTGTACCAGGTATGGCATATAACTGACTGACTGATTTTCTAGTCGAATCAATTACGTTCATTTACGTGCTAATACCCTTGGGAAAGGTATGGATATTCTTCTACTCCTCCTTTCTATGGGTAAATAGCAGGAAAAGCTGGAATGGACTGCAGAAAGAAATTTCAGCCTACTGCGGGGAATAAATCTGCCTCGTCAGTCATGTGTCGAAAGATACATGATCGCCTAGATGTGTATCAAGCATGGCTCATCACTGACGCAGTGTATGTATGTAGATTCGGAATGTTTTGTGTGGGAGTGAAATATTTTCCTATTTTTCTTTATCCTATCATACATATGCATATGTTGAGATATACATATATTGAGAGAGAAATATGTTTAGAGATAGGACTCAGGAGTTTCGTAATATTTCGCGCGACTCATTTAAACATATGTTCTATGCTAATAGTTTTTTAGGGTTTTTTTTTTCACTTACAGTTCTTGATTTTGGAACTCTCTTCTGGCCTCTAGTTTTACAGTCAACTTTGAACTTTAAATACAATTTTATATCCTTATGGGTTGCCATCTTGATTCGTCTTTTTCTCTTGTTTTATCTCCTTAATACTGTTTTATTTTTTCTCATATTTCCTCGCACACAGTATTCCTTGCTTTTTAGTGGCGTGTCTTGCTTTCGGTCAGATAATAAAAATAAAAATGGACGAGAAAGTAATGACATCATGACGATGTTGATTTTCCACACTACTTCAAGTAAAAGGTTAGGAAGGAAACCCCCATGAAAACTGAAAAGTGTCATAACGTCTACCGGACTTGAGAAACCTCTTCTTCTGAAAAGAATTTATATATCCCATCGACAGTAGTACTGTCAACTCGATTAATGAATACCTAATGTTTCCATATAAAGAAACGTCTACAATTATTAAGACTCTTAAATACCACAGCCTACCTAAGTATTCTTATGTTTGACCATATATCTCGATATAGGCCACAGTCGAACCATCATCTAGTGCCAACTAGTTGACAATGCACCATATTACATTTGAACCAAAGCAATGTTTTTTTTGTGTGTTAAAATGGCCTCTGCCGTCACCGAATATCAATCGTATAGGTGTCCTTTGTTGCGTTGTGGAAAGGGAGATTTAAATTATGTATGTGCAGCCAACTTATCTCGAGAAATGTTTTTATGCCATAGTAACAGCATGATGGCAAACATCGAAAGCGGGCTTCAAGAATATCGTCAAAGCCAAGCAAAGAAAAAGTTAGCCGGTTCTAAATGTAAAAGTGAATTAACCCGCTACCACAAGATTAGACCCCATTAATTAGAAAATGACCCTTGTATATACCTGGAAATTTGCACTGAAGATTCCATGTAATGTTTAAAAAGAAATATTAAGTTGAGATTAAAATTTGCTCCATTGGAAGGAAAATAATTTTCAAAAGGAGATAATAAGATTTTACATAATCGTACGGTGGAGTATAGCGGATCGGATTCAGGAATCAGAGAGCCGAGTTCGAATTCCAGTCGTATCCATTTATTTATTTACATTCATTTACATGCTAATACCCTTCAGAAAGGTATGGATCCTCTTTTCCTCCCCCCAGCTATGGATAAATAGCAGGACCGACCGGGTTGTATAGACTTGGATGGCAACTGGCCTACCTCAGAAAGAAATGACAACCTACTGTGGGAGAAATATGCCGGGTCAGTCATGTATTGAAGGATACATGATCGCCTAAGCATGTATCACACACGGCATATAATTGATGTACATCGTGAAGGTCAATGTAGTTAGTATTCGCAGATATGAATTTGTTCCTCTATATATCGATCTATCGATATTTGTTCTTATCTATCTATCTATCTAATATTGTTCAGATCTATATATCTAAATTTGGTCATACCTATCAAGCTATCTGAATTTGTTCGTATCTATCTATCTATCTATCTATTTGGATTTGTTAATATCTATCTATCTCATACTTTACATATCTATCTGTTTTACATTTCTATCTGGAGCTTTTCATTTCAAATCTACCTGCCAATCTATCTGTTGTTTGTCATATCTATCTATCTATCTGTCTATCTATCTATCTAGCTAGCTAGCTAGCTAGCTAGCTAGCTAGCTAGCTAGCTATCTATCTAATATTGTTCAGATCTATATATCTGAATTTGTTCATACCTATCAAGCTATCTGAATTTGTTAGTATCTATCTATCTATCTATCTATCTATCTATCTATCTATCTATCTATCTATCTGAAATTTTTCATACATTCCCCAAGTGTTGAGAGTACGATTGGCCGATTGTATGATCAACGATGAAGTTCTGGTGATAATGCCTACAAATTGTTACTTGTACTTATAACTAGAAAAAGACAGTTGACATTTTTGGTTCAGATTATGAGGAAGGAGGTCTTGGAAAATTTGATACTCACATGATAGATTGAACGTAAGATAAGCAGGAAAAACACTCTACCTACTTGACGAGATTGAAGGAATGGATGGCGGGGTATGGTTTGGTAGAGATAGCAAAAAGACAACAGTTATTAAAAGCTACAAAGGCCACAGAAATTGTGGAGAGCTATGATCGCTAACGTCCTGAAATATATGGCACAGAATAGAAGAAGATTTACACGTAAGTGATTGTAACACACGTGACCGGAATTCGAAATCGGTTCTCCGATTCCGCAATTCATTACTCCACCATGCCAAATATCACATAAATATTAAGAAATAGAGAATGACCCCTCGAAATCGATAAATTATACGTGCAGAAAAAGTATTCTTTTATGAATGCATTAAAGATAGGAAAGTGCTTTTACAGTTGTATCGTTATGATGATAAGATAAATAATGTCAGATTTTCCAGTTATTATTCCCGAGGAGAAAATAAATAAATAATGTCTTCATACATTCGAATTGTCAGTGACAAGTGGACAGGGAATCGATGGATTCACTCATCTATTCGTGTCCAAAACTTTTTATAGTCATTCTAAATTCATCAACCTTGACATCCCAGCTAAATGATGTAGTTGAACTCAACTACAAAAGTATGGAATGATTTTATGTCAGGTTATCCGTTTCTACGTTTGTTAATTGAAGTCATACAAAATATTGATGTCTGTAAAAAAAAAAAAAAAATTATTAAACGAGACTTTCAGAAATAATAATAATAATAATAATAATAATAATAATAATAATAATAATAATAATAATAATAATAAGACCGAACCCATCAGAGGCTACGTAGTGCAGGGTTGAAAGCTAAAACTGAAGGTTTTATCAATGCTGCACAGGACCAATGCTTGTTAACTAGGAATTATCAAGCACATATTCTAAAATACTGTGTTAGCCCAAAATGCAGATTCTGTGATAAATATCGAGAAACCATTGATCATCTTGTATCAGGTTGCACGATATTGGCACCCACTGAGTATAAAACCCGGCAAGACAGAGTGGGCCAATATCTGCACTGGAAAATTTCCAACTCCTACGGGAAGGAAACTGAAAGAAACTGGTACGGGCACCACCATGGCCCGGTTACGAAGATAAGACCTGTAACAATTCTATGGGACTACACAATACACACTGACAGAACAATCAAAGCCAACCGCCCAGACATTGTTATTAAAGACCACAAACAAAATAAGTGCCTCCTTATTGATATGGCAGTCCCTGCAGACTGCAATGTGTCTTTGAAGATATTCGAAAAACTGTCAAAATACAAGGACCTTGAAATAGAAATCTCAAAAATGTGGCACATGAGAACATCAACAATCCCTCTTGTAGTTGGAGCCCTCGGATTGGTTGGAAAAGATTCCAGTAGACTAATTGAAGGGATCCCTGGAAGTCCATGCCTCAAAGAGATACAAAATATTATTCTGACAAGTACAGCCCACACTTTACGAAGAGCTTTATCTATGTAATTTTTTTTTTTTGCAGTGGAAAGTGTCATGATACCATTTCTAATCTTAGGTCCCTGGACGGGACCCGGAAAGAAATGTGTAAACGGCAGATATCAAAGAAAATACAAATAATAATAATAGCATCAACAAAAACACCCGGACTCGGTTACGGAGATTGTATCTGTTACCATTTTATGGGACTACACAATGACTACACAGTCAGAAGGGTCAAAGGTAATCACCCAGACATTTTTTAGTAGAAACCGCAAACGAAAACAAAAGGAAACGCCTCATTGAAAACCTTCAAAAGCTATCAAAATAGAAGGACGTTGAAATCGAAATTATAAGAATGTGGCATATGGGAACATCAACAATCCCTGTTGTATTTGGAGCACTCGGATTGATTGGAAAAGATTCCAACAGACTCATTAAAAAAATTCATGTTAGTCTATGCCTTAAAGAAATTTAAAAAAAAACTTTTCTTACGAATACAGTGGTGATAATAATAATAATAATAATAATAATAATAATAATAATAATAATAAGAAGAAGAAGAAGAAGAAGAAGAAGAAGAGGAAGAAGAAGAAAAGAAGAAGAAGAAAAAGACGACGAAGAAGATTAGAAATTTATCAAATGTATGAAACAGTAGCTCACTTCCAAGGATATCTTTAGTTATTATTTTTTGTGGAGATTTGTGGTTGTCATTGATATTTAAATGTTCTCGCCGCTACTACCTGACGCTTAGAGAACATCGCTTTCATCAGCACTGAAGCTGTTCCAAGCGACGCTAATATTTGCGAAGTCCCAATGAAGTTACACATCCCCAAATTGTCTTGTGACGAATAACATAATAATAATAATAATAATAATAATAATAATAATAATAATAATAATAATAATAATAATAATAATAATTATTATTATTATTATTATTATTATTATTATTTCCTGGATGGTGGCAGCTGATATGAGGAAGTTGGAGAAACATGAATACGCCCACTGAAAGGTACTAGTTTGAGGTGAGTGCAGGAGAAGGGGGAGAACAACATGGCGGATCGACGTGTTGTTACCGTCACTCCTGCAAGGGGAGCAACCCATATTTGGACATGCAAATTGCTCCCCGGAAATTGTCAGCAGAGAGTTCTGATTGGATATTTGAAAAATCCTGGAAACGCAGATCGCGTCGAACCTCACATCGATGTTGGGCGTGAGTCCATATAAGCGTTGGATCAGAAGGGAATTACAGAGAGAGTAGCATTTGAAGCAGAGACGCGCTTCCATTTCGCCAAGAGGAGGCGATCGCTTCGCCGATCCTCATGTAATTTACTGGTACAATGAACTCTTGACTCACGGCTTGTTCCAGAATATTAAATAAATTGAACAGTACCCTGATAAAATTGCAAAGTGAAAGAATTGAAAATCTCTATATAACGACAGAGAGAGAGAGAGAGAGAGAGAGGAGAGTTGAGACAAGTACGTTGTGTAATTTGCTGTCTGAAAAAAAAATTTGAAACCTCCACTCCGACTTCGAAACGAAGAACAATGTAACACGAAATTAGTCTAAGAGGGAATTATTGTTAGCCTGCACGCCTGAACGGCACCAATTCAGCGATAACTGTCGACGATTCAATCCTAGCCTGCTTTGTGATCAAAACAATCACAACATGAGACAGGGAGAGACTTGGATCGAAGTGACCAACTTCATGGTTAGCCGCAGGATTCGATCGTGGACACACCGGTGACCGAGGACGGGACGGCGTTGTCATGTAGCGCAGGGATCGAGATCGTTCTCTTCAGCACTGCTCATGTACACACATCATGTTTTCATAGAAGATTCACTCCATGTGTAAACAAAGCAAGATTTAATAGGTTTATTTATTGATTGATTTGTTTGTTTAATGACAATTCAACTCCTTGTGGGCCATTTAATACTGAAATTTAATTTTGTGGGTGCTTTGAAATAACAAAAACATGATATATGTTATTATGCTTTCACAATAGTATACATGGTAGATAATAGTCAGCTTTTGCGGATATACAATTTTGTGGGGACATAATTATTAGAGGCAATGATATGCATGTTTTATATTGTAGTTTAATTGAATTTATATTTTAGAATACTGATTGATTTCTTTAAGAAATTGTAGGATATTACATTGATTTGTGTCTTGAAATATTTTTTTCATGTTGTTTGTTTGTTAGTATTTTAAATGGATTTGGTCGAAGTCGCTACAATTTCTTTAATATGTGTTTCATTGTGTATAGGTTTTAGCATGCTATACAGAGTGAAGGTGGATTTAAATTTATATTTAATTTTTTAACGATTAAAAATCCCATTAGTAATCATTGCACATTAACCTTTACTAACAATAATGATAAAAAAAAATGGATAAACGGCCAAATCTTTTGATCGCCCTCAAAAGGAATATTTCTTGTCTAACATATATCGTTCTTTCAATAAAGTATATTTCTATTGACATGTTTCTTTTGGGACATTGCTTATTACGACTTTCCAAAGTTTTCCTTATTTTCTGTGACTTGATATAGATTCTATGATTTTTCTTTAAGCTCCGATATTCGTTATTCTCAGACAATATATCAAACTCTAGAGTTAATGCTAAAATATCG
This sequence comes from Acanthosepion esculentum, assembly GCA_964036315.1. Classification (NCBI taxonomy): domain Eukaryota; kingdom Metazoa; phylum Mollusca; class Cephalopoda; order Sepiida; family Sepiidae; genus Acanthosepion; species Acanthosepion esculentum. The sequence goes on from OZ038496.1 coordinate 8,688,225, forward strand.
CTATAAAATCATCAAGAAATTACTGTACTAAATAACAGAAAACACGTCACTTGAGAAATTTGAACGACAACAACGACTGAAGTGGAAACACTTTATTAAATCAGTTTCACAGTCTGTTGCTAGGAAAGTTGGTTTGCTTTGTGGTGCTAGATAATTTTTTTCGCTTCAGTTTATCTTACATGTTTATAAGTTTACCTTTCGCCCACTCATTGAATATTGCAGTAATATCTTGTATATTGATTCGTTTATGTATTAAGATATTGTTAACCCTAGAACACTAAACATGAGTATATAGCACGCAGCGCAAATGTTCCTATGTTTAATTAAAATTTTCAGTTCCTGATTTTCTTACGTAAATAATATGTTTTTTCAGTTCCTATGAATGTTAATTCAAAGTACAAAGTTTGAAGCGCCTGCATTTAAAATATTGCAAATAAAGATTTAAATTTAATATTTTTCTGATATTTTCAAAATCGAGTATGATATACACATGGCTAGTTGTGGTGTAACTTTAATTGATGGTTGGTGTTCTAGGGTTAATAAAATACAAAGAATCTGCAATGTTATTGATGGTGACCTTACATCTCGGCCTCAGTCACTTTCCTACCACCGTAACGTACGTACCTTATGCACTTTCTACAAATATTTCCATGACAATTCTGGTAGCTTTCCTCTTTTGTAACAACACTTTATAATTTTTATATTAAAATTAGAGTTAATGTAGATAAACTAAAATATCTCGACACTGCGAATGAATTATAATTATTATCAAACATGTACGGGACTGTGTTACTCATCATTACCGGCGGGCCTGAGACAGTCGGAATGATCTTACTAAAATGTGAGAAAAGTCGTAAGTTCAAAGATCTTTAAAAGGTAATAGCTTATGGCTATGTCACGTTGAAGATCTGGTTCTCGTACGATCAATGAAGTTAAGCAACGTCGAACCTAGTCAGTACCTAGATGGGTGACTGCTTGCGAATGCTAAGGGCAGAAATCTTAGGTGTACGGTTTGTGATAATGACTCGGAATTAGAAATAGCAGCGCCGAGTTTTCATTAAAATCGTGTTCGATTTTTTCCATTTACGCATGAATGCCACTGAGAAATGTATGAATCCCCCATAGCTATGGGTTAATTAGTAGGATTTCTAACAGTAAATCATTGTTTTAAATTGGCGTTCAGTGAAAGTTGCAGTTCAAGCAGATCATAGAATGAACTTGAAAGAGAGTGAAAGAGAGTAAAAATTAAGATAATTTGTTATTTACAGAACTGAATAAATCTTAGAACTTGGAGATTACACTTCTTTCTCTTAATAAAATCGAAACTACGTCAGTCTGCAAGGGCTTTGCGACAAGGTTTATGCACTGGAATCTAGATAAAGAATCTAAAACACCCAGACAGCAACTTTATTAAGAGTAACCCAAATAATGAATCGTCCTGTGTATGACGATAAACTACATCCGGCAGCAAGGCCACTATTCGGGAGGGTTTGAGGAACATGGAATCACCCCTTAGTTACTGTTGCTCCCAGGTCCACCCCAACTCGCAGTGGTAGTATCTGTAAGTACCAAGTTATGGGTAAAGAATTAACTCCAAAATTGGGGTCAAGGCACCATGGAAGTATAAAAATAGATTTTCATAGTACAAGTATCAGCAAAGCATATATTAAAAAAATAATACCGATATTGATTTGACACTCAACAAAAAAACCTCTTTGCTTAAATAAGTCAAAGAAACCTTACTTAAAATTTGGTTTATAACCATACGAACCTATTCTAAAAAACTTGTGGCAATTAATTAAACCATTGAGGTTGATATGCCGTAAAACATAATATACCAAATAGAACAGACTCTCTACAAACCCTCTTTCCAAAGATACGTCAATGAAGCCTGATCTACTAAGTGATTTCTTACAAAAAATATATATTCTCTTCATACGAAAATATCTTTAAAATATTGTCGGCATTAAATAACCCATTCAGGTTGATATACCGTAAAACAAAATAAACCAAATAAACCAGACTCTCTATGAATCCACTTTACAAAAATACGTCAATGAAACCTGATCGACAAACTGTTTTTTTTACAAAGAATACATATTCTATTCATACGAAAATATCTTTAAAATATTGTCGGCATTAAATAACCCATTCAGGTTGATATACCGTAAAACAAAACAAACCAAATAAACCAGACTCTCTATAAATCCACTTTACAAAAATACGTCAATGAAACCTGATCTACAAACTGTTATTTTTACAAAGAATACATATTCTATTCATACGAAACTATCTTAAAAATCTTGCCGAAATTAAATAACGAATTCAGGTCGATATGCAGTAAAACAAAATAAGTCAAATAAACCAGACTCTCTTCAAACACTCTTTACAACAATACGTCAATGAAAAGTGATCATCAAACTGTTTTCATACAAATACATATTCTTTTCTTAGGAACAACTCGTAATAATCTTGTCGGCCTTAAATAACACATTGAATTTGATATGCCGTAAAACAAAATAAGCCAAATAAACCAGACTCTCTTCAAACACTCTTTACAACAATACGTCAATGAAAAGTGATCATCAAACTGTTTTCATACAAATACATATACTTTTCTTAGGAACAACACGTAATAATCTTGTCGGCCTTAAATAACACATTGAATTTGATATGCCGTAAAACAAAATAAGTCAAATAAACCAGACTCTCTTCAAACACTCTTTACAACAATACGTCAATGAAAAGTGATCATCAAACTGTTTTCATACAAATACATATTCTTCTCTTAGGAACAACTCGTAATAATCTTGTCGGCCTTAAATAACACATTGAATTTGATATGCCGTAAAACAAAATAAGTCAAATAAACCAGACTCTCTTCAAACACTCTTTACAACAATACGTCAATGAAAAGTGATCATCAAACTGTTTTCATACAAATACATATTCTTTTCTTAGGAACAACTCGTAATAATCTTGTCGGCCTTAAATAACACATTGATTTTGATATGTCGCAGCTAGCTCCCCTTCATTTTCTTAACACTGCACCAGGGGTCTCTCCGTCCAGGGAGTATAAATACGGGCTGACCTTTGGCCTCTGTCTCTCTCTTTTTTCCACAGCTCTTTCCACGGCTGCGCCCACGTGCGTCCAACGGGCCTCGCTTGCGGTCGGCAACCGTCGCACGTGGTGCGAGGTTTTTCCAGTATGTGAACTCTCACACACAACTAGCGTTTCCCATGTTCAGGGAATACGCTAAAACAAAATTCACCAAACCGTACGGACATTCCAACTCAAACACACACACACAATAACTTTCCACACAGACACTAATCGTTCTATACATGTTTTAAATGTATTTGTAAATTCGTGTATCAATCTGTTTTAACCTGTTTGTTAATATATATTTGTTCGCATACATATATCTGTCTCGTTTGTTCCTTTGGACGCCATTAAAGTCCAACATATTTTATGTAGCTGGACCGGTCATCGAAGTCTTATACCAGAGATAATTCATCTTCTCTACTTCTTCCATTCACACACGGCCGGTCCACCACCAAATGGTGACTACCCAACGTGATCATGAACACGCACACGGGACGGTATGTGTTTGCGAGCAAATTCTCATACAAAACTTTCAAATGAGAGAAACACACAACACAAATACTGGAAACTTTTCTCTCCTACGCACGCGGAACTATCAACACAAGAACTTTAATTCAGACAACATGTCTACAAAATAGCTGTCTCCTACACGCAAAAAGGAATTTTTCTTACACCACGCGGTAACAACAATTACTACTACGTATAAGCAAGCCTTTACAACCCTTTCTTTCTACTGGTCTACATTTGCTTGACCTTTTCTTTCTCTCAGCAACACTTGACCTCAACTTCACCCGGCCTACCCAGCAGAGAACATGACACCATTTTTTTTTTTTTAAAAACAAATTCTACTTTCTTCTGGACTGAAATAGAAAAAGTGTGAACCCCATCTCACAAAGGCGACTCACTGTCCTTTTTCACCCCGCAACGATGCAACCCGAATGACTTAAGAATTTTGCGAGAACGATATTCTACCGTCAATAACAGCAAATTTTCTCAACTTCATTCGGCACTCGGTAGATAATCCACATCAGCTCAAACTCTTCAGCTTCAAGCAACTTTCTACGGTATTTTCCACCGCATGGCACCGTGGAAGCTCTCAAGTTTCACACTTCTCTCTGGACGACTCACTGTTCCATTACATACGATGCGACATCACTGTGAACAATTTGCATGCACGTTATTCGTCGCTACAAATATTGCAAATTCCACATTTTCTCGCTATTTGCAACTGGTCATTGCAATCGCATCCTGTCCAATCCTGAAACTCAAAAGGGCGCGCAAACAATTAATTCTACACCACGTGGCGACATCTTACGCCATTGCTTGCTTACCATGCCGTAACATTATTTCGAACGATCCACTGTTTCGAAATCATCCTTCGAACGACTCACTGTTTCGAATCACATTTTCAACGCATCTTTCACATAAAATTTACTGCAAAGATTTACTTAATCACGAATAAGCGAATTTTATAATTCAACAGATCGCCTGCGCAAATTCGACTCACGGAATTTTGCAGATCTTCATAAAAATAAGCTAGCTTCTCAACCAATTCGGCGACTTTTGCTCAACACACTTAGCCATCTTATTCAACACAACGTCACTGACAAACCCAACTCCACGTGGAGCATTGGACAAGCAGAAAAAAAGCAGAATACTACCGACATTTCTCTGACTCACTAGAGAAATACAAAGCACATTTTGTCGAAGCAGCATCGCAACAACAGACACATTTTCTTTTCAGCGCACAAGAACAATATTTAAAACTTTTCACATGTTAAAAGTTCGTTTTTTTTCTCACTTTTAATCCAGAGGGGAGGTATTGTCGCAGTTAGCTCCCCTTCATTTTCTTAACACTTCACCAGGGGTCTCTCCCTCCTGGGAGTATAAATACGGGCTGACCTTTGGCCTCTGTCTCTCTCTTTTTTCCACAGCTCTTTCCATGGCTGCGCCCACGTGCGTCCAACGGGCCTCGCTTGCGGTCGGCAACCGTCGCACGTGGTGCGAGGTATTTCCAGTATGTGAACTCTCACACAACTAGCGTTTCCCATGTTCAGGGAATACGCTAGAACAAGATTCACCAAACCGTACGGACATTCCAACTCAAACACACACACACAATAACTTTCCACACAGACACTAATCGTTCTATACATGTTTTAAATGTATTTGTAAATTCGTGTATCAATCTGTTTTAACCTGTTTGTTAATATATATTTGTTCGCATATATATATCTGTCTCGTTTGTTCCTTTGGACGCCATTAAGGTCCAACATTCTTTTTTGTGGCTGGACCGGCCAGAGATAATTCATCTTCTCTACTTCTTCCACACTCACACGGCCGGTCCACCACAGATATGCCGTAAAACAAAATAAGCCAAATAAACCAGACTCTCTTCAAACACTGTTTACAACAATACGTCAATGAAAATTGATCATCAAACACTTTTCATACAAATACATATTCTTTTCTTAGGAACAACTCGTAATAATCTTGTCGGCCTTAAATGACACATTGAATTTGATAAGCCGTAAAACAAAATAAGCCAAATAAACCAGACTCTCTTCAAACACTCTTTACAACAATACGTCAATGAAAAGTGATCATCAAACTGTTTTCATACAAATACATATTCTTTTCTTAGGAACAACTCGTAATAATCTTGTCGGCCTTATATAACACATTGAATTTGATATGCCGTAAAACAAAATAAGCCAAATAAACCAGACTCTCTTCAAACAGTCTTTACAACAATACGTCAATGAAAAGTGATCATCAAACTGTTTTCATACAAATACATATTCTTTTCTTAGGAACAACTCGTAATAATCTTGTCGGCCTTAAATAACACATTGAATTTGATATGCCGTAAAACAAAATAAGCCAAATAAACCAGACTCTCTTCAAACAGTCTTTACAACAATACGTCAATGAAAAGTGATCATCAAACTGTTTTCATACAAATACATATTCTTTTCTTAGGAACAACTCGTAATAATCTTGTCGGCCTTAAATAACACATTGAATTTGATATGCCGTAAAACAAAATAAGCCAAATAAACCAGACTCTCTTCAAACAGTCTTTACAACAATACGTCAATGAAAAGTGATCATCAAACTGTTTTCATACAAATACATATTTTTTTCTTAGGAACAACTCGTAATAATCTTGTCGGCCTTAAATAACACATTGAATTTGATATGCCGTAAAACAAAATAAGTCAAATAAACCAGAATCTCTTCAAACACTCTGTACAACAATACGTCAATGAAAAGTGTTCATCAAACTGTTTTCATAAAAATACATATTCTTTTCTTAGGAACAACTCGTAATAATCTTGTCGGCCTTAAATAACACATTGAATTTGATATGCCGTAAAACAAAATAAGCCAAATAAACCAGAATCTCTTCAAACACTCTTTACAACAATACGTCAATGAAAAGTGATCATCAAACTGTTTTCATACAAATACATATTCTTTTCTTAGGAACAACTCGTAATAATCTTGTCGGCCTTAAATAACACATTGAATTTGATATGCCGTAAAAAAAAATAAGCCAAATAAACCAGGCTCTCTTCAAACACTCTTTACAACAATACGTCAATGAAAAGTGATCATCAAACTGTTTTCATACAAATACATATTCTTTTCTTAGGAACAACTCGTAATAATCTTGTCGGCCTTAAATAACACATTGAATTTGATATGCCGAAAGAACAAAATAAGCCAAATAAACCAGACTCTCTTCAAACACTCTTTACAACAATACGTCAATGAAAAGTGATCATCAAACAGTTTTCATACAAATACATATTCTTTTCTTAGGAACAACTCGTAATAATCTTCTCGGCCTTAAATAACACATTGAATTTGATATGCCGTAAAACAAAATAAGCCAAATAAACCAGACTCTCTTCAAACACTCTTTACAACAATACGTCAATGAAAAGTGATCATCAAACTCTTTTCATACAAATACATATTCTTTTCTTAGGAACAACTCGTAATAATGTTGTCGGCCTTATATAACACATTTAATTTGATATGCCGTAAAACAAAATAAGCCAAATAAACCAGACTCTCTTCTAACACTCTTTACAACAAAATGTCAATGAAAGTGATCATCAAACTGTTTTCATACAAATACATATACTTTTCTTACGAACAACTCGTAATAATCTTGTCGGCCTTAAATAACACATTGAATTTGATATGCCGTAAAACAAAATAAGCCAAATAAACCAGACTCTCTTCAAACACTCTTTACAACAATACGTCAATGAAAAGTGATCATCAAACTCTTTTCATACAAATACATATTCTTTTCTTAGGAACAACTCGTAATAATGTTGTCGGCCTTATATAACACATTTAATTTGATATGCCGTAAAACAAAATAAGCCAAATAAACCAGACTCTCTTCTAACACTCTTTACAACAAAATGTCAATGAAAGTGATCATCAAACTGTTTTCATACAAATACATATACTTTTCTTACGAACAACTCGTAATAATCTTGTCGGCCTTAAATAACACATTGAATTTGATATGCCGTAAAACAAAATAAGTCAAATAAACCAGAATCTCTTCAAACACTCTTTACAACAATACGTCAATGAAAAGTGATCATCAAACTGTTTTCATACAAACACATATTCTTTTCTTAGGAACAACTCGTAATAATCTTGTCGGCCTTAAATAACACATTGAATTTGATATGCTGTAAAACAAAATAAGCCAAATAAACCAGACACTCTTCAAACACTCTTTACAACAATACGTCAATGAAAAGTGATCATCAAACTGTTTTCATACAAATACATATTCTTTTCTTACGAACAACTCGTAATAATCTTGTCGGCCTTAAATAACACATTGAATTTGATATGCCGTAAAACAAAATAAGCCAAATAAACCAGACTCTCTTCAAACACTGTTTACAACAATACGTCAATGAAAAGTGATCATCAAACTGTTTTCATACAAATACATATTCTTTTCTTAGGAACAACTCGTAATAATCTTGTCGGCCTTAAATAACACATTGAATTTGATATGCCGAAAGAACAAAATAAGCCAAATAAACCAGACTCTCTTCAAACACTCTTTACAACAATACGTCAATGAAAAGTGATCATCAAACAGTTTTCATACAAATACATATTCTTTTCTTAGGAACAACTCGTAATAATCTTGTCGGCCTTATATAACACATTTAATTTGATATGCCGTAAAACAAAATAAGCCAAATAAACCAGACTCTCTTCTAACACTCTTTACAACAAAACGTCAATGAAAGTGATCATCAAACTGTTTTCATACAAACACATATTCTTTTCTTACGAACAACTCGTAATAATCTTGTCGGCCTTAAATAACACATTGAATTCGATATGCCGTAAAACAAAATAAGCCAAATAAACCAGACTCTCTTCAAACACTCTTTACAACAATACGTCAATGAAAAGTGATCATCAAACTGTTTTCATACAAATACATATTTTTTTCTTAGGAACAACTCGTAATAATCTTGTCGGCCTTAAATAACACATTGAATTTGATATGCCGTAAAACAAAATAAGTCAAATAAACCAGAATCTCTTCAAACACTCTGTACAACAATACGTCAATGAAAAGTGTTCATCAAACTGATTTCATAAAAATACATATTCTTTTCTTAGGAACAACTCGTAATAATCTTGTCGGCCTTAAATAACACATTGAATTTGATATGCCGTAAAACAAAATAAGCCAAATAAACCAGAATCTCTTCAAACACTCTTTACAACAATACGTCAATGAAAAGTGATCATCAAACTGTTTTCATACAAATACATATTCTTTTCTTAGGAACAACTCGTAATAATCTTGTCGGCCTTAAATAACACATTGAATTTGATATGCCGTAAAAAAAAATAAGCCAAATAAACCAGGCTCTCTTCAAACACTCTTTACAACAATACGTCAATGAAAAGTGATCATCAAACTGTTTTCATACAAATACATATTCTTTTCTTAGGAACAACTCGTAATAATCTTGTCGGCCTTAAATAACACATTGAATTTGATATGCCGAAAGAACAAAATAAGCCAAATAAACCAGACTCTCTTCAAACACTCTTTACAACAATACGTCAATGAAAAGTGATCATCAAACAGTTTTCATACAAATACATATTCTTTTCTTAGGAACAACTCGTAATAATCTTCTCGGCCTTAAATAACACATTGAATTTGATATGCCGTAAAACAAAATAAGCCAAATAAACCAGACTCTCTTCAAACACTCTTTACAACAATACGTCAATGAAAAGTGATCATCAAACTCTTTTCATACAAATACATATTCTTTTCTTAGGAACAACTCGTAATAATGTTGTCGGCCTTAAATAACACATTGAATTTGATATGCCGTAAAACAAAATAAGCCAAATAAACCAGGCTCTCTTCAAACACTCTTTACAACAATACGTCAATGAAAAGTGATCATCAAACTGTTTTCATACAAATACATATTCCTTTCTTAGGAACAACGCGTAATAATGTTGTCGGCCTTAAATAACACATTGAATTTGATATGCCGTAAAACAAAATAAGTCAAATAAACCAGAATCTCTTCAAACACTCTTTACAACAATACGTCAATGAAAAGTGATCATCAAACTGTTTTCATACAAACACATATTCTTTTCTTAGGAACAACTCGTAATAATCTTGTCGGCCTTAAATAACACATTGAATTTGATATGCTGTAAAACAAAATAAGCCAAATAAACCAGACACTCTTCAAACACTCTTTACAACAATACGTCAATGAAAAGTGATCATCAAACTGTTTTCATACAAATACATATTCTTTTCTTACGAACAACTCGTAATAATCTTGTCGGCCTTAAATAACACATTGAATTTGATATGCCGTAAAACAAAATAAGCCAAATAAACCAGACTCTCTTCAAACACTGTTTACAACAATACGTCAATGAAAAGTGATCATCAAACTGTTTTCATACAAATACATATTCTTTTCTTAGGAACAACTCGTAATAATCTTGTCGGCCTTAAATAACACATTGAATTTGATATGCCGAAAGAACAAAATAAGCCAAATAAACCAGACTCTCTTCAAACACTCTTTACAACAATACGTCAATGAAAAGTGATCATCAAACAGTTTTCATACAAATACATATTCTTTTCATAGGAACAACTCGTAATAATCTTGTCGGCCTTATATAACACATTTAATTTGATATGCCGTAAAACAAAATAAGCCAAATAAACCAGAATCTCTTCAAACACTCTTTACAACAATACGTCAATGAAAAGTGATCATCAAACTGTTTTCATACAAATACATATTCTTTTCTTAGGAACAACTCGTAATAATCTTGTCGGCCTTAAATAACACATTGAATTTGATATGCCGTAAAAAAAAATAAGCCAAATAAACCAGGCTCTCTTCAAACACTCTTTACAACAATACGTCAATGAAAAGTGATCATCAAACTGTTTTAATACAAATACATATTCTTTTCTTAGGAACAACTCGTAATAATCTTGTCGGCCTTAAATAACACATTGAATTTGATATGCCGAAAGAACAAAATAAGCCAAATAAACCAGACTCTCTTCAAACACTCTTTACAACAATACGTCAATGAAAAGTGATCATCAAACAGTTTTCATACAAATACATATTCTTTTCTTAGGAACAACTCGTAATAATCTTCTCGGCCTTAAATAACACATTGAATTTGATATGCCGTAAAACAAAATAAGCCAAATAAACCAGACTCTCTTCAAACACTCTTTACAACAATACGTCAATGAAAAGTGATCATCAAACTCTTTTCATACAAATACATATTCTTTTCTTAGGAACAACTCGTAATAATGTTGTCGGCCTTATATAACACATTTAATTTGATATGCCGTAAAACAAAATAAGCCAAATAAACCAGACTCTCTTCTAACACTCTTTACAACAAAATGTCAATGAAAGTGATCATCAAACTGTTTTCATACAAATACATATACTTTTCTTACGAACAACTCGTAATAATCTTGTCGGCCTTAAATAACACATTGAATTTGATATGCCGTAAAACAAAATAAGCCAAATAAACCAGACTCTCTTCAAACACTCTTTACAACAATACGTCAATGAAAAGTGATCATCAAACTGTTTTCATACAAATACATATTCCTTTCTTAGGAACAACGCGTAATAATGTTGTCGGCCTTAAATAACACATTGAATTTGATATGCCGTAAAACAAAATAAGTCAAATAAACCAGAATCTCTTCAAACACTCTTTACAACAATACGTCAATGAAAAGTGATCATCAAACTGTTTTCATACAAACACATATTCTTTTCTTAGGAACAACTCGTAATAATCTTGTCGGCCTTAAATAACACATTGAATTTGATATGCTGTAAAACAAAATAAGCCAAATAAACCAGACACTCTTCAAACACTCTTTACAACAATACGTCAATGAAAAGTGATCATCAAACTGTTTTCATACAAATACATATTCTTTTCTTACGAACAACTCGTAATAATCTTGTCGGCCTTAAATAACACATTGAATTTGATATGCCGTAAAACAAAATAAGCCAAATAAACCAGACTCTCTTCAAACACTGTTTACAACAATACGTCAATGAAAAGTGATCATCAAACTGTTTTCATACAAATACATATTCTTTTCTTAGGAACAACTCGTAATAATCTTGTCGGCCTTAAATAACACATTGAATTTGATATGCCGAAAGAACAAAATAAGCCAAATAAACCAGACTCTCTTCAAACACTCTTTACAACAATACGTCAATGAAAAGTGATCATCAAACAGTTTTCATACAAATACATATTCTTTTCTTAGGAACAACTCGTAATAATCTTGTCGGCCTTATATAACACATTTAATTTGATATGCCGTAAAACAAAATAAGCCAAATAAACCAGACTCTCTTCTAACACTCTTTACAACAAAACGTCAATGAAAGTGATCATCAAACTGTTTTCATACAAACACATATTCTTTTCTTACGAACAACTCGTAATAATCTTGTCGGCCTTAAATAACACATTGAATTCGATATGCCGTAAAACAAAATAAGCCAAATAAACCAGACTCTCTTCAAACACTCTTTACAACAATACGTCAATGAAAAGTGATCATCAAACTGTTTTCATACAAATACATATTCTTTTCTTAGGAACAACTCGTAATAATGTTGTCGGCCTTAAATAACACATTGAATTTGATATGCCGTAAAACAAAATAAGTCAAATAAACCAGAATCTCTTCAAACACTCTTTACAACAATACGTCAATGAAAAGTGATCATCAAACTGTTTTCATACAAACACATATACTTTTCTTAGGAACAACTCGTAATAATCTTGTCGGCCTTAAATAACACATTGAATTTGATATGCTGTAAAACAAAATAAGCCAAATAAACCAGACACTCTTCAAACACTCTTTACAACAATACGTCAATGAAAAGTGATCATCAAACTGTTTTCATACAAATACATATTCTTTTCTTAGGAACAGCTCGTAATAATCTTGTCGGCCTTAAATAACACATTGAATTTGATATGCCGTAAAACAAAATAAGCCAAATAAACCAGACTCTCTTCAAACACTCTTTACAACAATACGTCAATGAAAAGTGATCATCAAACTGTTTTCATACAAATACATATTCTTTTCTTAGGAACAACTCGTAATAATGTTGTCGGCCTTAAATAACACATTGAATTTGATATGCCGTAAAACAAAATAAGTCAAATAAACCAGAATCTCTTCAAACACTCTTTACAACAATACGTCAATGAAAAGTGATCATCAAACTGTTTTCATACAAACACATATTCTTTTCTTAGGAACAACTCGTAATAATCTTGTCGGCCTTAAATAACACATTGAATTTGATATGCTGTAAAACAAAATAAGCCAAATAAACCAGACACTCTTCAAACACTCTTTACAACAATACGTCAATGTAAAGTGATCATCAAACTGTTTTCATACAAATACATATTCTTTTCTTACGAACAACTCGTAATAATCTTGTCGGCCTTAAATAACACATTGAATTTGATATGCCGTAAAACAAAATAAGCCAAATAAACCAGGCTCTCTTCAAACACTCTTTACAACAATACGTCAATGAAAAGTGTTCATCAAACTGTTTTCATACAAATACACATTCTTTTCTTAGGAACAACTCGTAATAATCTTGTCGGCCTTAAATAACACATTGAATTTGATATGCCGAAAGAACAAAATAAGCCAAATAAACCAGACTCTCTTCAAACACTCTTTACAACAATACGTCAATGAAAAGTGATCATCAAACAGTTTTCATACAAATACATATTCTTTTCTTAGGAACAACTCGTAATAATCTTGTCGGCCTTATATAACACATTTAATTTGATATGCCGTAAAACAAAATAAGCCAAATAAACCAGACTCTCTTCTAACACTCTTTACAACAAAACGTCAATGAAAGTGATCATCAAACTGTTTTCATACAAACACATATTCTTTTCTTACGAACAACTCGTAATAATGTTGTCGGCCTTAAATAACACATTGAATTTGATATGCCGTAAAACAAAATAAGTCAAATAAACCAGAATCTCTTCAAACACTCTTTACAATAATACGTCAATGTAAAGTGATCATCAAACTGTTTTCATACAAATACATATTCTTTTCTTACGAACAACTCGTAATAATGTTGTCGGCCTTAAATAACACATTGAATTTGATATGCCGTAAAACAAAATAAGTCAAATAAACCAGAATCTCTTCAAACACTCTTTACAACAATACGTCAATGAAAAGTGATCATCAAACTGTTTTCATACAAACACATATTCTTTTCTTAGGAACAACTCGTAATAATCTTGTCGGCCTTAAATAACAAATTGAATTTGATATGCTGTAAAACAAAATAAGCCAAATAAACCAGACACTCTTCAAACACTCTTTACAACAATACGTCAATGTAAAGTGATCATCAAACTGTTTTCATACAAATACATATTCTTTTCTTACGAACAACTCGTAATAATCTTGTCGGCCTTAAATAACACATTGAATTTGATATGCCGTAAAACAAAATAAGCCAAATAAACCAGGCTCTCTTCAAACACTCTTTACAACAATACGTCAATGAAAAGTGTTCATCAAACTGTTTTCATACAAATACACATTCTTTTCTTAGGAACAACTCGTAATAATCTTGTCGGCCTTAAATAACACATTGAATTTGATATGCCGAAAGAACAAAATAAGCCAAATAAACCAGACTCTCTTCAAACACTCTTTACAACAATACGTCAATGAAAAGTGATCATCAAACAGTTTTCATACAAATACATATTCTTTTCTTAGGAACAACTCGTAATAATCTTGTCGGCCTTATATAACACATTTAATTTGATATGCCGTAAAACAAAATAAGCCAAATAAACCAGACTCTCTTCTAACACTCTTTACAACAAAACGTCAATGAAAGTGATCATCAAACTGTTTTCATACAAACACATATTCTTTTCTTACGAACAACTCGTAATAATGTTGTCGGCCTTAAATAACACATTGAATTTGATATGCCGTAAAACAAAATAAGTCAAATAAACCAGAATCTCTTCAAACACTCTTTACAACAATACGTCAATGTAAAGTGATCATCAAACTGTTTTCATACAAATACATATTCTTTTCTTACGAACAACTCGTAATAATCTTGTCGGCCTTAAATAACACATTGAATTTGATATGCCGTAAAACAAAATAAGCCAAATAAACCAGGCTCTCTTCAAACACTCTTTACAACAATACGTCAATGAAAAGTGTTCATCAAACTGTTTTCATACAAATACACATTCTTTTCTTAGGAACAACTCGTAATAATCTTGTCGGCCTTAAATAACACATTGAATTTGATATGCCGAAAGAACAAAATAAGCCAAATAAACCAGACTCTCTTCAAACACTCTTTACAACAATACGTCAATGAAAAGTGATCATCAAACAGTTTTCATACAAATACATATTCTTTTCTTAGGAACAACTCGTAATAATCTTGTCGGCCTTATATAACACATTTAATTTGATATGCCGTAAAACAAAATAAGCCAAATAAACCAGACTCTCTTCTAACACTCTTTACAACAAAACGTCAATGAAAGTGATCATCAAACTGTTTTCATACAAACACATATTCTTTTCTTACGAACAACTCGTAATAATGTTGTCGGCCTTAAATAACACATTGAATTTGATATGCCGTAAAACAAAATAAGTCAAATATACCAGAATCTCTTCAAACACTCTTTACAACAATACGTCAATGAAAAGTGATCATCAAACTCTTTTCATACAAACACATATTCTTTTCTTAGGAACAACTCGTAATAATCTTGTCGGCCTTAAATAACACATTGAATTTGATATGCCGTAAAACAAAATAAGCCAAATAAACCAGGCTCTCTTCAAACACTCTTTACAACAATACGTCAATGAAAAGTGATCATCAAACTGTTTTCATACAAATACATATTCTTTTCTTAGGAACAACTCGTAATAATCTTGTCGGCCTTAAATAACACATTGAATTTGATATGCCGTAAAACAAAATAAGCCAAATAAACCAGGCTCTCTTCAAACACTCTTTACAACAATACGTCAATGAAAAGTGATCATCAAACTGTTTTCATACAAATACATATTCTTTTCTTAGGAACAACTCGTAATAATGTTGTCGGCCTTAAATAACACATTGAATTTGATATGCCGTAAAACAAAATAAGTCAAATAAACCAGAATCTCTTCAAACACTCTTTACAACAATACGTCAATGAAAAGTGTTCATCAAACTGTTTTCATACAAACACATATTCTTTTCTTAGGAACAACTCGTAATAATCTTGTCGGCCTTAAATAACACATTGAATTTGATATGCTGTAAAACAAAATAAGCCAAATAAACCAGACACTCTTCAAACACTCTTTACAACAATACGTCAATGTAAAGTGATCATCAAACTGTTTTCATACAAATACATATTCTTTTCTTACGAACAACTCGTAATAATCTTGTCGGCCTTAAATAACACATTGAATTTGATATGCCGTAAAACAAAATAAGCCAAATAAACCAGGCTCTCTTCAAACACTCTTTACAACAATACGTCAATGAAAAGTGTTCATCAAACTGTTTTCATACAAATACACATTCTTTTCTTAGGAACAACTCGTAATAATCTTGTCGGCCTTAAATAACACATTGAATTTGATATGCCGAAAGAACAAAATAAGCCAAATAAACCAGACTCTCTTCAAACACTCTTTACAACAATACGTCAATGAAAAGTGATCATCAAACAGTTTTCATACAAATACATATTCTTTTCTTAGGAACAACTCGTAATAATCTTGTCGGCCTTATATAACACATTTAATTTGATATGCCGTAAAACAAAATAAGCCAAATAAACCAGACTCTCTTCTAACACTCTTTACAACAAAACGTCAATGAAAGTGATCATCAAACTGTTTTCATACAAACACATATTCTTTTATTACGAACAACTCGTAATAATGTTGTCGGCCTTAAATAACACATTGAATTTGATATGCCGTAAAACAAAATAAGTCAAATAAACCAGAATCTCTTCAAACACTCTTTACAACAATACGTCAATGTAAAGTGATCATCAAACTGTTTTCATACAAATACATATTCTTTTCTTACGAACAACTCGTAATAATCTTGTCGGCCTTAAATAACACATTGAATTTGATATGCCGTAAAACAAAATAAGCCAAATAAACCAGGCTCTCTTCAAACACT
Organism: Acanthosepion esculentum; assembly: GCA_964036315.1. Lineage (NCBI taxonomy): Eukaryota > Metazoa > Mollusca > Cephalopoda > Sepiida > Sepiidae > Acanthosepion > Acanthosepion esculentum. The sequence continues at coordinate 8,705,229 of OZ038496.1, forward strand.
CTTTACAACAATACGTCAATGAAAAGTGTTCATCAAACTGTTTTCATACAAATACACATTCTTTTCTTAGGAACAACTCGTAATAATCTTGTCGGCCTTAAATAACACATTGAATTTGATATGCCGAAAGAACAAAATAAGCCAAATAAACCAGACTCTCTTCAAACACTCTTTACAACAATACGTCAATGAAAAGTGATCATCAAACAGTTTTCATACAAATACATATTCTTTTCTTAGGAACAACTCGTAATAATCTTGTCGGCCTTATATAACACATTTAATTTGATATGCCGTAAAACAAAATAAGCCAAATAAACCAGACTCTCTTCTAACACTCTTTACAACAAAACGTCAATGAAAGTGATCATCAAACTGTTTTCATACAAACACATATTCTTTTCTTACGAACAACTCGTAATAATGTTGTCGGCCTTAAATAACACATTGAATTTGATATGCCGTAAAACAAAATAAGTCAAATAAACCAGAATCTCTTCAAACACTCTTTACAACAATACGTCAATGTAAAGTGATCATCAAACTGTTTTCATACAAATACATATTCTTTTCTTACGAACAACTCGTAATAATCTTGTCGGCCTTAAATAACACATTGAATTTGATATGCCGTAAAACAAAATAAGCCAAATAAACCAGGCTCTCTTCAAACACTCTTTACAACAATACGTCAATGAAAAGTGTTCATCAAACTGTTTTCATACAAATACACATTCTTTTCTTAGGAACAACTCGTAATAAACTTGTCGGCCTTAAATAACACATTGAATTTGATATGCCGAAAGAACAAAATAAGCCAAATAAACCAGACTCTCTTCAAACACTCTTTACAACAATACGTCAATGAAAAGTGATCATCAAACAGTTTTCATACAAATACATATTCTTTTCTTAGGAACAACTCGTAATAATCTTGTCGGCCTTATATAACACATTTAATTTGATATGCCGTAAAACAAAATAAGCCAAATAAACCAGACTCTCTTCTAACACTCTTTACAACAAAACGTCAATGAAAGTGATCATCAAACTGTTTTCATACAAACACATATTCTTTTCTTACGAACAACTCGTAATAATGTTGTCGGCCTTAAATAACACATTGAATTTGATATGCCGTAAAACAAAATAAGTCAAATATACCAGAATCTCTTCAAACACTCTTTACAACAATACGTCAATGAAAAGTGATCATCAAACTCTTTTCATACAAACACATATTCTTTTCTTAGGAACAACTCGTAATAATCTTGTCGGCCTTAAATAACACATTGAATTTGATATGCCGTAAAACAAAATAAGCCAAATAAACCAGGCTCTCTTCAAACACTCTTTACAACAATACGTCAATGAAAAGTGATCATCAAACTGTTTTCATACAAATACATATTCTTTTCTTAGGAACAACTCGTAATAATCTTGTCGGCCTTAAATAACACATTGAATTTGATATGCCGTAAAACAAAATAAGCCAAATAAACCAGGCTCTCTTCAAACACTCTTTACAACAATACGTCAATGAAAAGTGATCATCAAACTGTTTTCATACAAATACATATTCTTTTCTTAGGAACAACTCGTAATAATGTTGTCGGCCTTAAATAACACATTGAATTTGATATGCCGTAAAACAAAATAAGTCAAATAAACCAGAATCTCTTCAAACACTCTTTACAACAATACGTCAATGAAAAGTGATCATCAAACTGTTTTCATACAAATACATATTCTTTTCTTAGGAACAACTCGTAATAATCTTGTCGGCCTTAAATAACACATTGAATTTGATATGCCGTAAAACAAAATAAGCCAAATAAACCAGGCTCTCTTCAAACACTCTTTACAACAATACGTCAATGAAAAGTGATCATCAAACTGTTTTCATACAAATACATATTCTTTTCTTAGGAACAACTCGTAATAATCTTGTCGGCCTTAAATAACACATTGAATTTGATATGCCGTAAAACAAAATAAGCCAAATAAACCAGGCTCTCTTCAAACACTCTTTACAACAATACGTCAATGAAAAGTGATCATCAAACTGTTTTCATACAAATACATATTCTTTTCTTAGGAACAACTCGTAATAATGTTGTCGGCCTTAAATAACACATTGAATTTGATATGCCGTAAAACAAAATAAGTCAAATAAACCAGAATCTCTTCAAACACTCTTTACAACAATACGTCAATGAAAAGTGATCATCAAACTGTTTTCATACAAATACATATTCTTTTCTTAGGAACAACTCGTAATAATCTTGTCGGCCTTAAATAACACATTGAATTTGATATGCCGTAAAACAAAATAAGTCAAATAAACCAGGCTCTCTTCAAACACTCTTTACAACAATACGTCAATGAAAAGTGATCATCAAACTGTTTTCATACAAATACATATTCTTTTCTTAGGAACAACTCGTAATAATGTTGTCGGCCTTAAATAACACATTGAATTTGATATGCCGTAAAACAAAATAAGTCAAATAAACCAGAATCTCTTCAAACACTCTTTACAACAATACGTCAATGAAAAGTGATCATCAAACTGTTTTCATACAAATACATATTCTTTTCTTAGGAACAACTCGTAATAATCTTGTCGGCCTTAAATAACACATTGAATTTGATATGCCGTAAAACAAAATAAGCCAAATAAACCAGGCTCTCTTCAAACACTCTTTACAACAATACGTCAATGAAAAGTGATCATCAAACTGTTTTCATACAAATACATATTCTTTTCTTAGGAACAACTCGTAATAATGTTGTCGGCCTTAAATAACACATTGAATTTGATATGCCGTAAAACAAAATAAGTCAAATAAACCAGAATCTCTTCAAACACTCTTTACAACAATACGTCAATGAAAAGTGATCATCAAACTGTTTTCATACAAATACATATTCTTTTCTTAGGAACAACTCGTAATAATCTTGTCGGCCTTAAATAACACATTGAATTTGATATGCCGTAAAACAAAATAAGTCAAATAAACCAGGCTCTCTTCAAACACTCTTTACAACAATACGTCAATGAAAAGTGATCATCAAACTGTTTTCATACAAATACATATTCTTTTCTTAGGAACAACTCGTAATAATGTTGTCGGCCTTAAATAACACATTGAATTTGATATGCCGTAAAACAAAATAAGTCAAATAAACCAGAATCTCTTCAAACACTCTTTACAACAATACGTCAATGAAAAGTGATCATCAAACTGTTTTCATACAAATACATATTCTTTTCTTAGGAACAACTCGTAATAATCTTGTCGGCCTTAAATAACACATTGAATTTGATATGCCGTAAAACAAAATAAGCCAAATAAACCAGGCTCTCTTCAAACACTCTTTACAACAATACGTCAATGAAAAGTGATCATCAAACTGTTTTCATACAAATACATATTCTTTTCTTAGGAACAACTCGTAATAATGTTGTCGGCCTTAAATAACACATTGAATTTGATATGCCGTAAAACAAAATAAGTCAAATAAACCAGAATCTCTTCAAACACTCTTTACAACAATACGTCAATGAAAAGTGATCATCAAACTGTTTTCATACAAATACATATTCTTTTCTTAGGAACAACTCGTAATAATCTTGTCGGCCTTAAATAACACATTGAATTTGATATGCCGTAAAACAAAATAAGTCAAATAAACCAGGCTCTCTTCAAACACTCTTTACAACAATACGTCAATGAAAAGTGATCATCAAACTGTTTTCATACAAATACATATTCTTTTCTTAGGAACAACTCGTAATAATGTTGTCGGCCTTAAATAACACATTGAATTTGATATGCCGTAAAACAAAATAAGTCAAATAAACCAGAATCTCTTCAAACACTCTTTACAACAATACGTCAATGAAAAGTGATCATCAAACTGTTTTCATACAAATACATATTCTTTTCTTAGGAACAACTCGTAATAATCTTGTCGGCCTTAAATAACACATTGAATTTGATATGCCGTAAAACAAAATAAGCCAAATAAACCAGGCTCTCTTCAAACACTCTTTACAACAATACGTCAATGAAAAGTGATCATCAAACTGTTTTCATACAAATACATATTCTTTTCTTAGGAACAACTCGTAATAATGTTGTCGGCCTTAAATAACACATTGAATTTGATATGCCGTAAAACAAAATAAGTCAAATAAACCAGAATCTCTTCAAACACTCTTTACAACAATACGTCAATGAAAAGTGATCATCAAACTGTTTTCATACAAATACATATTCTTTTCTTAGGAACAACTCGTAATAATCTTGTCGGCCTTAAATAACACATTGAATTTGATATGCCGTAAAACAAAATAAGTCAAATAAACCAGGCTCTCTTCAAACACTCTTTACAACAATACGTCAATGAAAAGTGATCATCAAACTGTTTTCATACAAATACATATTCTTTTCTTAGGAACAACTCGTAATAATGTTGTCGGCCTTAAATAACACATTGAATTTGATATGCCGTAAAACAAAATAAGTCAAATAAACCAGAATCTCTTCAAACACTCTTTACAACAATACGTCAATGAAAAGTGATCATCAAACTGTTTTCATACAAATACATATTCTTTTCTTAGGAACAACTCGTAATAATCTTGTCGGCCTTAAATAACACATTGAATTTGATATGCCGTAAAACAAAATAAGTCAAATAAACCAGAATCTCTTCAAACACTCTTTACAACAATACGTCAATGAAAAGTGATCATCAAACTGTTTTCATACAAATACATATTCTTTTCTTAGGAACAACTCGTAATAATCTTGTCGGCCTTAAATAACACATTGAATTTGATATGCCGTAAAACAAAATAAGCCAAATAAACCAGGCTCTCTTCAAACACTCTTTACAACAATACGTCAATGAAAAGTGATCATCAAACTGTTTTCATACAAATACATATTCTTTTCTTAGGAACAACTCGTAATAATGTTGTCGGCCTTAAATAACACATTGAATTTGATATGCCGTAAAACAAAATAAGTCAAATAAACCAGAATCTCTTCAAACACTCTTTACAACAATACGTCAATGAAAAGTGATCATCAAACTGTTTTCATACAAATACATATTCTTTTCTTAGGAACAACTCGTAATAATCTTGTCGGCCTTAAATAACACATTGAATTTGATATGCCGTAAAACAAAATAAGTCAAATAAACCAGAATCTCTTCAAACACTCTTTACAACAATACGTCAATGAAAAGTGATCATCAAACTGTTTTCATACAAACACATATTCTTTTCTTAGGAACAACTCGTAATAATCTTGTCGGCCTTAAATAACACATTGAATTTGATATGCTGTAAAACAAAATAAGCCAAATAAACCAGACACTCTTCAAACACTCTTTACAACAATACGTCAATGTAAAGTGATCATCAAACTGTTTTCATACAAATACATATTCTTTTCTTACGAACAACTCGTAATAATCTTGTCGGCCTTAAATAACACATTGAATTTGATATGCCGTAAAACAAAATAAGCCAAATAAACCAGGCTCTCTTCAAACACTCTTTACAAGAATACGTCAATGAAAAGTGTTCATCAAACTGTTTTCATACAAATACACATTCTTTTCTTAGGAACAAATCGTAATAATCTTGTCGGCCTTAAATAACACATTGAATTTGATATGCCGAAAGAACAAAATAAGCCAAATAAACCAGACTCTCTTCAAACACTCTTTACAACAATACGTCAATGAAAAGTGATCATCAAACAGTTTTCATACAAATACATATTCTTTTCTTAGGAACAACTCGTAATAATCTTGTCGGCCTTATATAACACATTTAATTTGATATGCCGTAAAACAAAATAAGCCAAATAAACCAGACTCTCTTCTAACACTCTTTACAACAAAACGTCAATGAAAGTGATCATCAAACTGTTTTCATACAAACACATATTCTTTTCTTACGAACAACTCGTAATAATGTTGTCGGCCTTAAATAACACATTGAATTTGATATGCCGTAAAACAAAATAAGTCAAATAAACCAGAATCTCTTCAAACACTCTTTACAATAATACGTCAATGTAAAGTGATCATCAAACTGTTTTCATACAAATACATATTCTTTTCTTACGAACAACTCGTAATATTTTTGTCGGCCTTAAATAACACATTGAAGTTGATATGCCGTAAAACAAAATAAGTCAAATAAACCAGAATCTCTTCAAACACTCTTTACAACAATACGTCAATGAAAAGTGATCATCAAACTGTTTTCATACAAACACATATTCTTTTCTTAGGAACAACTCGTAATAATCTTGTCGGCCTTAAATAACATATTGAATTTGATATGCTGTAAAACAAAATAAGCCAAATAAACCAGACACTCTTCAAACACTCTTTACAACAATACGTCAATGTAAAGTGATCATCAAACTGTTTTCATACAAATACATATTCTTTTCTTACGAACAACTCGTAATAATCTTGTCGGCCTTAAATAACACATTGAATTTGATATGCCGTAAAACAAAATAAGCCAAATAAACCAGGCTCTCTTCAAACACTCTTTACAACAATACGTCAATGAAAAGTGTTCATCAAACTGTTTTCATACAAATACACATTCTTTTCTTAGGAACAACTCGTAATAATCTTGTCGGCCTTAAATAACACATTGAATTTGATATGCCGAAAGAACAAAATAAGCCAAATAAACCAGACTCTCTTCAAACACTCTTTACAACAATACGTCAATGAAAAGTGATCATCAAACAGTTTTCATACAAATACATATTCTTTTCTTAGGAACAACTCGTAATAATCTTGTCGGCCTTATATAACACATTTAATTTGATATGCCGTAAAACAAAATAAGCCAAATAAACCAGACTCTCTTCTAACACTCTTTACAACAAAACGTCAATGAAAGTGATCATCAAACTGTTTTCATACAAACACATATTCTTTTATTACGAACAACTCGTAATAATGTTGTCGGCCTTAAATAACACATTGAATTTGATATGCCGTAAAACAAAATAAGTCAAATAAACCAGAATCTCTTCAAACACTCTTTACAACAATACGTCAATGTAAAGTGATCATCAAACTGTTTTCATACAAATACATATTCTTTTCTTACGAACAACTCGTAATAATCTTGTCGGCCTTAAATAACACATTGAATTTGATATGCCGTAAAACAAAATAAGCCAAATAAACCAGGCTCTCTTCAAACACTCTTTACAACAATACGTCAATGAAAAGTGTTCATCAAACTGTTTTCATACAAATACACATTCTTTTCTTAGGAACAACTCGTAATAATCTTGTCGGCCTTAAATAACACATTGAATTTGATATGCCGAAAGAACAAAATAAGCCAAATAAACCAGACTCTCTTCAAACACTCTTTACAACAATACGTCAATGAAAAGTGATCATCAAACAGTTTTCATACAAATACATATTCTTTTCTTAGGAACAACTCGTAATAATCTTGTCGGCCTTATATAACACATTTAATTTGATATGCCGTAAAACAAAATAAGCCAAATAAACCAGACTCTCTTCTAACACTCTTTACAACAAAACGTCAATGAAAGTGATCATCAAACTGTTTTCATACAAACACATATTCTTTTCTTACGAACAACTCGTAATAATGTTGTCGGCCTTAAATAACACATTGAATTTGATATGCCGTAAAACAAAATAAGTCAAATATACCAGAATCTCTTCAAACACTCTTTACAACAATACGTCAATGAAAAGTGATCATCAAACTCTTTTCATACAAACACATATTCTTTTCTTAGGAACAACTCGTAATAATCTTGTCGGCCTTAAATAACACATTGAATTTGATATGCCGTAAAACAAAATAAGCCAAATAAACCAGGCTCTCTTCAAACACTCTTTACAACAATACGTCAATGAAAAGTGATCATCAAACTGTTTTCATACAAATACATATTCTTTTCTTACGAACAACTCGTAATAATCTTGTCGGCCTTAAATAACACATTGAATTTGATATGCCGTAAAACAAAATAAGCCAAATAAACCAGGCTCTCTTCAAACACTCTTTACAACAATACGTCAATGAAAAGTGATCATCAAACTGTTTTCATACAAATACATATTCTTTTCTTAGGAACAACTCGTAATAATCTTGTCGGCCTTAAATAACACATTGAATTTGATATGCCGTAAAACAAAATAAGCCAAATAAACCAGACACTCTTCAAACACTCTTTACAACAATACGTCAATGAAAAGTGATCATCAAACTGTTTTCATACAAATACATATTCTTTTCTTACGAACAACTCGTAATAATCTTGTCGGCCTTAAATAACACATTGAATTTGATATGCTGTAAAACAAAATAAGCCAAATAAACCAGACACTCTTCAAACACTCTTTACAACAATACGTCAATGAAAAGTGATCATCAAACTGTTTTCATACAAATACATATTCCTTTCTTAGGAACAACTCGTAATGATCTTGTCGGCCTTAAATAACACATTGAATTTGATATGACGTAAAACAAAATAAGCCAAATAAACCAGACTCTCTTCAAACACTCTTTACAACAATACGTCAATGAAAAGTGATCATCAAACTCTTTTCATACAAATACATATTCCTTTCTTAGGAACAACTCGTAATAATCTTGTCGGCCTTAAATAACACATTGAATTTGATATGACGTAAAACAAAATAAGCCAAATAAACCAGACTCTCTTCAAACACTCTTTACAACAATACGTCAATGAAAAGTGATCATCAAACTCTTTTCATACAAATACATATTCTTTTCTTAGGAAAAACTCGTAATAATCTTGTCGGCCTTAAATAACACATTGAATTTGATATGCCGTAAAACAAAATAAGCCAAATAAACCAGACTCTCTTCAAACACTCTTTACAACAATACGTCAATGAAAAGTGATCATCAAACTGTTTTCATACAAATACATATTCCTTTCTTAGGAACAACTCGTAATGATCTTGTCGGCCTTAAATAACACATTGAATTTGATATGCCGTAAAACAAAATAAGCCAAATAAACCAGACTCTCTTCAAACACTCTTTACAACAATACGTCAATGAAAAGTGATCATCAAACTCTTTTCATACAAATACATATTCTTTTCTTAGGAAAAACTCGTAATAATCTTGTCGGCCTTAAATAACACATTGAATTTGATATGCCGTAAAACAAAATAAGCCAAATAAACCAGACTCTCTTCAAACACTCTTTACAACAATACGTCAATGAAAAGTGATCATCAAACTGTTTTCATACAAATACATATTCCTTTCTTAGGAACAACTCGTAATGATCTTGTCGGCCTTAAATAACACATTGAATTTGATATGCCGTAAAACAAAATAAGCCAAATAAACCAGACTCTCTTCAAACACTCTTTACAACAATACGTCAATGAAAAGTGATCATCAAACACTTTTCATACAAATACATATTCTTTTCTTAGGAAAAACTCGTAATAATCTTGTCGGCCTTAAATAACACATTGAATTAGATATGCCGTAAAACAAAATAAGCCAAATAAACCAGACTCTCTTCAAATACTCTTTACAACAATACGTCAATGAAAAGTGACCATCAAACTGTTTTCATACAAATACATATTCTTTTCTTAGGAAAAACTCGTAATAATGTTGTCGGCCTTAAATAACACATTGAATTTGATATGCCGTAAAACAAAATAAGCCAAATAAACCAGACTCTCTTCAAACACTCTTTACAACAATACGTCAATGAAAAGTGATCATCAAAATGTTTTCATACAAATACATATTCCTTTCTTAGGAACAACTCGTATTGATCTTGTCGGCCTTAAATAACACATTGAATTTGATATGCCGTAAAACAAAATAAGCCAAATAAACCAGACTCTCTTCAAACACTCTTTACAACAATACGTCAATGAAAAGTGATCATCAAACTCTTTTCATACAAATACATATTCTTTTCCTAGGAAAAACTCGTAATAATCTTGTCGGCCTTAAATAACACATTGAATTTGATATGCCGTAAAACAAAATAAGCCAAATAAACCAGACTCTCTTCAAACACTCTTTACAACAATACGTCAATGAAAAGTGATCATCAAACTGTTTTCATACAAATACATATTCCTTTCTTAGGAAAAACTCGTAATAATCTTGTCGGCGTAAATAACACATTGAATTTGATATGCCGTAAAACAAAATAAGCCAAATAAACCAGACTCTCTTCAAACACTCTTTACAACAATACGTCAATGAAAAGTGATCATCAAACTCTTTTCATACAAATACATTTTTCTTTTCTCAGGAAAAACTCGTAATAATCTTGTCGGCCTTAAATAACACATTGAATTTGATATGCCGTAAAACAAAATAAGCCAAATAAACCAGACTCTCTTCAAACACTCTTTACAACAATACGTCAATGAAAAGTGATCATCAAACTCTTTTCATACAAATACATATTCTTTTCTTAGGAAAAACTCGTAATAATCTTGTCGGCCTTAAATAACACATTGAATTTGATATGCCGTAAAACAAAATAAGCCAAATAAACCAGACTCTGTTCAAACACTCTTTACAATAATACGTCAATGAAAAGTGATCATCAAACTGTTTTCATACAAAGAATCCATCTTCTATTCATAGGAACCAATAGTATTAATTTTGTCGGCCTTAAATAACCCATTGGAGCTGATAAACCAATAAAGCAAAAACAAATACTGAAACGAATACTGGATTAGTGTAAAGACTTGTTATCACTTGATATCACTCAAAATTTCCTAGCTACTACTGTTGTAGAAACTCAACAAGGCTAATAAAATCAAAAGAAGCATACTTTCTTTACAGAAAGGCGAATGCGAAACAATAGGAAAAAAGAGGATATCCGAATGAGACTTAACCGAAAGCTTTGGGGCAGGTTATCGGGATGCAACGAGGAACACAATAGAAACGCGCCATGGTTTACGAAACAATACAAAAGCAATTACGTGAAATTGAAGGCGGACAGAAATTAAGAACTTAAAGGAATTCTTCAAAGTGGAAGCACCAAATCCCAATGGAGTTCATTGTTTCTAGTTTTAGAGATTCCTATCCATACTTGAAAGACAAACCTAACAATTACTCAAGTGACTAATAGAAAGAACCATTCCTTATGGAATGATGAATGAATAATGTCACTAATCAAAAGGACTTCCTAAAATGAACGATTACATTTTCCAGTCTCTGATATGGAAAATCCTTAAGGTACAATTTTCGGAAGAATTATAGTGCTTCGTCGAAAGCCGTAGATATTTACAGGCATTTAGGAAAAGTAGCTTTTGACATATTATTTGCAGACAAAAATTCCAAAATTAATTGAGAAGTGAAAAATAAAAATGATGGTTAAATAAACATAACATTGTAATTTAACTCCGCCATTTGTAAAAGTATTTATTTTTAAACCTACATATTAATTATTTCAAACATTATTTTAGGATAGGTGTATTTGAAATAGACGACCCTTAATATTTCAAACAGTGTGTAATATATCTTTTGGAATGCGTGCTTGAGAAGTCTTAAAGAAAATGTGCTCTCCGGCAGGTTTCGAAAATGCAACCCTCTATATAGGGGAAACTGCCGTACAATCCGGTGTGCCTTACACCACTCGGCTACAGAGAGCTGTTCGCTCACCGAGGTTCTAGTTTTCCCTTTTAACGAAATCACATTTCCGAGTTTAGATTAGTTTTCTCGAAAACCCATATCTGCTTGATTTTGTATCTGAAACGTTGACAAAGCAATTTCTAAAGTATTCACATATTTATTTTTCATCCTAAATTAATCCTGACTTCAAATGTTATTGTTTATTGGATACTCGTATTTTAAATAGACGCATTGATTATTTTCATTTTTAAACAGTGTGTAGTATATCTATGGGTCTACACTATCGATGTAGGATTGAAATAGATTAATTTTACGATTGTTTACGCGATTCTGTTAATTTAGAAATTTCGTGTCACTTTATCATAAAGAACAAGTATAGGGTGACCCCCAAAAACGGGAATTATTGAAGTGCTTATTGCCAGGCATGAGCAAGTGGCAACACTGTGAGACAGTGACCTTGAGCAAGTAAACATTTCGCCATTTTAGTAACGAGAATGAAATTCACAGTATCCCAGCTGAGATGTTGCAGCAGTCAATGAGGGATCTCAACAGCAGATTTCAAGAATGCATTCATACAGGAGGACGCCATCTACAGGACGTAATTTTTAAAAAATGAAAATTCCATCATTGTTTCTTAAATGGCATGTTTTAAGGTTTCAATTACTATGAATTAAATATTTTTCTTCCATCACTCTTTGTTTTATTGGATTGTTAAAAAGTTCACGTTTTTTTTGTCACCCTGTTTATCTATTATAAGGTTTGTATATGCTCGTAGACACTAGCACAAAAGATTGGTAATGAAAAGATTTAATTACATAAAGTGCATAGATCAATGCTGTGGTATCTTCCCTCTAATGAGGCTATTGTAGACTCTTCCACTTACTATAGAGTTAGTAGGAAATTAGTGACATAGACTAAACGCTGGTCAACCTACACACACTCCCAAGTTGTGTAACACACTTCTGTGGTATTTGCTGTTCAATAGACTATTTATCTGTAACCTCTTGTTTTGTTATGCCTGAAACAATTTTTTGGTCACGACAATCAATAATACAACAATAGCGAATGCCGTAGTTCAGTGCGCCAATGCGTACGACTTAACGCCACGCCTTGCGATCCACTATCCGAACCTATTCCTATGAGCAGACATTCTACTCATATTGAATAGAAGAATCGATGTTCAACAATTAGGGTAGAGAAGGTCGGTGGTCTTTCTACGCAACAATAACAATGACAAACAGTTTTTACCCAAGAAATGACGTTAGTGTGATTCATATGCTACGAAGAGAAAGAAAATAAAAAGGATTTGACATTACTGAGAAATACGTCGACAACAAGAAGATTAATGTAATTTTAATTGCTAGAATTTTTTCAACGCGTGTCAGCGAGTTGAAATTCTCACAATATTTTATGTATAATTTAAAACAATGATTAGATATACTGTCAGCGGATTTAAAATTCTGTAATTACCCAGATTTATCTTGAAAGTGGGTGGAAAATCTGAAATATAAATTTGGTAGAGAAGTCAAAATTGAGGAAGATAAAGGTGCCATTTGTAATTTAATATCATTGGATTATTCTGAAATAACCCTGCAAAAATAGAAAGATTTCAGAAGAAAACTAATAAAGTCATTTTTGACAAGAATACAGAAATAGTCACGTATGCGTAATAGTCAGTTGCAGATTTGTGATTAACTATAACTCAAAGACGATTGTCACCAACTAGTTTCAAATATATACTTAGCAATAAGAAAAAGATGATGCTAAACATTGGCATAACAAATTATGAAAGTACACTGTGTGATATCAATTATCTTACTAATAAGAATATAAGTAAAAATGACAAGATTAATATTAGCGAGATACACAAAGAGAAAGAAAAACAAGTAGTTATAAAAATTATTAAGATTACAGTGAAAAATCGTGACAATCAATCGATTCCATTTTTATATATTTTCATATGTTTTCCTCCTGAATAACTCGAATGAGATTCTATTATTATAAATAAAATTACAGCATCAACTGATATTATTACATGAACGATTCACGGAAAATGTTTTATTACTTTAGTTGAGCAATAATGACAACGTTTATACAGGGACCGGACAAAATACTGAAAAACACCATTTAATTATTTTACATTTGGCATCAGTCACAGGTTTAATTCATCATATTCGAAATGCTCGTTAACGTAATTACAAGTCAGACGTCACGTGACACACGGTTTATAACATTCACCGACGACAAATGAGCAAGGTTGCTCCTTTTCTTCTGTTACGAGATTGGGTCGCAATTATTGAATTACTTTAACCAGTGACTATAGGAGCGAAGCCAAGTCGTCAACACTACTGTTGGTTTCTTCGTACCAGTTTTGAAGAATATTAACCGTTTCAATCGGTGCTTTGTATATGTATGTATGTATGTATATATATATATACGGTGGAGTAATGGATAACGGCTTGGATTGAGGAGAGCCGAGTTCGAATTCCAGTCGATTCCATTACATTCACTTACGTGCTAATACCCTTGGGAAAGGTGTGAATCCTCTTCTTCTCCCTCCAACTATGGGTAAATAGCAGGACAGACTGGGTTCTATAGCCTTGGATGGCAACTGGTCTAGGAGAAGGACAACTCTGAATTCAAAACCTGTGGAGGGTCGTTTGGGGACCTTGTGGCATCCGTTGCACCAGGTCCCTGTATTCGTCCCTCCACAAGGCCTTCACCACTATAATCAAGTCCTGTGTGGCTGTCGGGCTTTCGGTTTCTGGGAGCTGATCTGTCTGACCCTCATACGTCGAGTTCGACGGGAGAAGCATGATATATATATATATATATATATATATATATATATATATATGTGTGTGTGTGTGTGTGTGTGTGTGTGTGTGTGTGTGTGTGTTTATATATATATATATATATAGAGAGAGAGAGAGAGATAGAGAGATAAGAAAAAACTAGGAAGGGTGGATGGATAGATAGATACGAACAAACTAGGATAGATAGATAGATATAAACGAACTAAGGTACATAGATAGACATACAGAACGACATGAAGGAACGATGATAGATATGAACAAACTAAGATAGATAGATAGATAGATAGATAGATAGATAGATAGATGGATAGATAGATAGATAGATAGATAGATAGATAGATATAAACAAATTCGCATATATGCATAGACAAGCAAGTAGATATGAACACAGTAAGATAGATAGATAGATAGATAGATAGATAGATAGATAGATATGGCTCGGATTTGTAAATTGTAGAGCCGTTTGTCAATTCCACTCATGTTGGCCATATTAACATACATGCAAATATCCTTGGGAAGGCTATGGAGCGGCCTGATGTGCCACGCCATGTGGTAATTAGTCAAACTTGTATGAGTAAATTTTTACTATCGCTCCGTGAAATAATACTTACAATGTAATCTCTGACATTAATAACAGAAAATGAGTCGATAAGCTGTAAACACCAGTCAATCTCTCTGTCTGTCTCTATTTCTCTCTCCATATATATATATATATATATATATATGTATGTATTTCCATGTATAGCCTTGGCGTATACCGAATAAATTTCAATAACCAAAAAATACTAATCTTAAAAGAATGGTTTATACAGAGTATAGCAAATACTATTTATTCAAAAATTATAACATAACTATGTTTTAAAATTATAACATAAAATTTGTTATGAAATGCACAAATTCCGACAATTATTTTAAGACATTTTTTAATGTTTATACGTTCTTTTACAGATACAAATGATTTTAAAGAGAACCCAATCTATAAGCATATAAATACTGATGACTCAAAAACATTGACAAAGTTGGAGGTTCAAACGTAGTTGATGGCATATCTTTTCCTCTCTGGCTTCCAGGAACATGGCTGATACTAACATTATCAATTTCTTCTAAAATTGTAAATCGACTAGTATTAATTTCCGAGGTTTTGTCAAGTCTCAGTAAACCGATTGGTTTATTTGTTAGCCAAGCTGGGTTTACCAGTGTATTAGATACAAGGTTTAGAGTATTGTCTATTCGTGATTCATTAATAATGATTACTACGTTAAAACCAAGAAGACTGATAGCGTTTTCATTTTCTTAGGTGTAAGGTGCGTTTAGTATCTTTAGTATTGGTCCAATTGATAAAGTTTATTGAAAACCTAAAAATGTAGGCTTTATGCAGCTAGTTCAGGTATTCTGGGTATGACGATAAACTACATCCGCGTCCTGGGTAAGATGATAAACTACGTCCAGCAGTAAGGCCTATGATCAGAAGGTTTTGAGGAATATGGAACCACCTCTGAATTGCTGGTGTTCCCAATTGGCGCGATTGTGTCTTGATTAAGGGACGAGCCTCGCGGAATGGAGTGGCTCTTGCAGCGTGTCTCACTGGCGATAGTTCGAGGTCATGCTTTCCCCATCACTGTGACTGGCGGAGGATAGAAAAAAATGTTTATACTTACGTCGTTCTGGAACTGTCATCAACGGTCAACTGAACTTGCTTTGATTCAATAAATTCTCTTCAATTCGTTTAAAAAAATGTCATTTACTCGCTTTTGTTGGGGTAGACTTTCCTTCCGATCAATATTTTTTTCTCCTGAAATCGCCTCGTTCGGATCTTCTCACTATTTTCAATGGCAAATAAGATCCATTGTTTATTTTCTCCAAATCAGATCTTTGCAGCTTGAAAACACCATATCACTTCCACAGAATAATATACACTCATTTCCTCTGTGTTAAATATC
>OZ038496.1:8726697-8749197 GCA_964036315.1 Acanthosepion esculentum
CACCTTCAACAAGAAAAACAGCACCATGAAGCAATAACTCCGCCAGAAATTTGGAAACGGCATATTGTACTTCTTGGCATCCGCACCGGAAGCTCCAATCTGTAGAAATTTCTGTAGTTGGTTGTCAAACTGAGAACAGTGAAGAGGATTCAGAAAGAGTTGGATGAATCTAATGGTGATTACGAAGGATTTTGGAGTGATCACTATTGATGGTAACGTTATGCCTCTATTCAGCTTTCCACTGGGAATGAGTCTAAAAATGGAGGACTCTCTTAATTTCTTTGAGAAATTATTGCCGCTCTGGGTCAACAGTTCTCTACACCATATAAAACACGTAGGGTTAGACAATTTCTGCGACCACATCCCACCAAACATCTGGCAACCCAACTCCCCAGACAGCAACCGCCTTGATTATTGTGTGTCGAGCGCAGTTGAGCGAGAGCCCGACTCCTTATCATACAAAAGATGGTCTTCACCAACTTAAACAAGTAAATAGTCCAGAAGAGTTTCAGGAGGTTCCGGAGGCCATGATTGAAGGTGAATTTGATTTGATTGCATAACTGTACTTATTCACATAATATTGGTAAATTTATCTGTTAAAATGAGATGCCAGTGTTATTTTCATTTTTGGAAATTTCGACGACAATTTATCCATCGCACCATATATATATATATATATATATATATATATATATATATATATATATATATATATATATATATATATATATCTTCGACAGACAGTATTTACATTAGTCGGAATATTGTCCTCATCTTTGTCGCCATATTTGTCACAACGTGCCATGTGTCCTCAAGCATAGTGGATAAAGTCGTTGGTTAGATCCAGTGACAGACCCAAAGAGTGTGAGTTCAATACCCAGTTAAGGCAGTGGAGAACTTTCAGAGGGAAAAATTCGCAGGAGATAACTGATAACTGACATCCATCAAACATGGCAGGTGGAACTAGAACAGTCTACCCCAGTGATCGAAATAAAGGGTTCAGTTCGAAATTCCAACCACCCGAAGAAGGCCGGAGCGTACAACGGCCGAAACGTTGTGACAAAAGTGGCGACAAAGATGAGGACAATAGTCCGACTAATGTAAATACTGTACATAATACCTCATCTCAGAAATATAGACAGATCTTCGACAGAATTGAGTCACTGTCAGTCACTGTGTGTTTATCTGAATCTAAAAATAAACACGCTAAAATTCACCTTCGTCCCGTACCGTGCGCTGACGGCTTAGTGGGAGGAGTTCGGACTGACGCAAATTCAGTCGGGTTTCGATCCTAGCTAGAGGCAACAGCGAAACAGTCTGTCTGTGGCTGACATATATATATTAGGTTGGTGCAAAAATAATGTCGTTTTATCACATGAAGTTGAACGTCAAAACGACATTATTTTTGCACGAACCTAATATTTTTATTTATATTTTTATATATATATATATATATATATATATATATATATATATATATATATATATATATATATATATATAATATTGGGATTGGTGCGAGTTTGTGAGCCTGTGTTTCACGCTTTTGCGATCGTCAGACAAACTGATTATTTTTTTTAAATTTTGGATTTATGTAGGTTGCATGTATTGCTATTATTATGGAAGTTGAGAGGGCGGAATCGTCATCGTGATGTCACTCATGCTAACGCAAACATGCATGCATGCCCGTACAGCCACTGAGGTACGCAGACGCACACACATGCGCTCGCCCACCGGAGCTCACATAAACATAAACATATTTGGACACTATGGGACTTGACATATGTATGTATATGTGTGTTTTTGTCTACACACATACGTATTTGATTTTTGAATTTCAATGATGGGATGTGGATGAATTTCTCTCTTGAATGTAGCCATGTCAAGAATCAAACTATTTCTCTATATTTCCGATGGATAATATTTCCTCGCACGCACGTGTATACGTGTGTTGGGGTCTGTGTAAAAATATCATAGGTAAAAATTGCTATTATTTTCAATTTTTTAAGGTTGATTTGTGATTATTTTAAAGCTGGTAAATTGCTTGTTTTTGATGACTGCGTATATGTAACTGGTAGAAATTGTAATTCGTAATCGTTATTTTTATTTTTTTATTTTTTTGTTGGTGTTAAATTTGCTGGGTTGGGGAATTTTTTTTCATAATCGGAGATATATTTTCCGATTTCTTTTTGAATTTGTAGGTCAGATGAATTCTATCGTGATTACGATTCCAATCTAATAAATTATAACCATGGAATATTAGTGTTTCAGCATTTTATATTATATCATATGATATATATATATATATATATATATATATATATATATATATATATATATATATATATATATATATACAGTTTACGAAAAACTAAATAATCCGTATGGGTAGACCCAAAGAGGATAAAATCCAGAGAGCTCAATGTAAATCAGAGCTAATAATTTAAATACAAACAGACAACTTTAAGGTTCCATATAATAGATTATTTCACCAGAGCCCTTTTAAAGGACCGCGGATCATCAGACTTTACTTCCAAAGGCAGAAACGAAAAATGAAAAGCTTTTAATTTTTCGTGGTGAAATAATTTATTATATGGAATCTTAAAGTGGTCTGTTTTTATTTTATATATATATATATATATATATATATATATATATATATATATATATATATATATATATCTTTATGCATATACATATATATATCTTTATGTATATATATATATATATATCTATAAATATATATATGTACATCTTTATGTATATATATATATATATGTGCATATCTATATGTAGTGTGTGTGTGTCTGTGTGTATGTGCGTGCGTGATTATTTCACCCCAAGCAAGGTAATAAACCCAGTTTAAACACGTAAGTATTACTCTTTGTAAGAGAATATTAGGAGAGAAAAATATTAAAGTAATTAAAAACAGTAATTAAGAACGCAAAATGCAATGATTGGCTGAAGATAGAATTTGACCGGAAATCAATGAGCCGGAAGATATTTCCATAACGAATTGCTGGAGAGAAGAAACTATTAACATAGAATTTACGGTTACGTCTAGGCATTTCAACTGAAAAAGTAGGAAACCGAGCAGCGAATCTAGTAGTAAGCTTATATTGTATCATAGACGAAATTTGAGCAAAACAATTACTACGACATATCAGATGATACGTTACAGGAATATTCAATAAATTTTCGGATTTTAGACTTGGAAATATGCAAGATGTCTACTGGTAAGTATTTATATGTATTTATGTTATAATGATTGCCTTTCACCTTCCTTCCAAAATTATAACTTAGTTATATTTCTGGAAATGAATGTCTGGAAAGCGTTTAACTTACACAGTAATTTATTGTGATCAGTATCAAAATAATTCTTCGTTTTTACTGAATATTTATTTTAATGATATATATATATATATATATATATATATATATATATATATATATATATATATAGCAAGACTGATTAAGAGAATGGAAAGTTTGTTTAAATGTCTTATTGTACTCTTCCAGTATTCTAAAAAGGTGTCTTATTTTGGAATAAAAAAATTGGATTAAATTTCCGCAGTTCATGTTGCTGTTCTTGTTTTGTCAACTACTTTCGACCATCGCAGACATTCTGCGTCGTAGGAATACTTCCTTTGTTTATATTCTGGTATTCTTTGAAAGGCTGAAAGATTGAAAAAGATATCATTATCTCCATGTGTTACGCTAATTGTGATCGAGGCCGCACCAAAAACGGGTACGTTTTTTTTTTAAAGGATGCTTTTATTTAATGCCATATATATATATATATATATATATATATATATATATATATATATATATATATATATATATATATATATATATATATATATATATATATATATACTTTACTCATATATCTATCTCTCGGTATCTCGTTTTGAATCTCTTGTTGTTGCGTCGCTGAGTATATGGAATTGTATGCAGGTCTCTAGCGGGACTGAACTGTCATATACGACGCAAAGATAAAACTGAATGCTCATACGTCGAAATCGACGGGAGAGTCAATCATTAGTACTTAATTGCATAAATAATAATAGAAACCGCTGTTTTTAAAACCGCTTTCCACTCGAGAGCTTAACCGGATGTTCCGGAATCAAATATATTGTCATCCACAGACTCACCTTCGCTTATCATTAGGCTATATTTTATATTAGGCATTTCTGACTAAATAAATTACAAGCATTATGTCTGCTTATTTTAGCATAATCTTTTCCTACTCACGAGTATTTTTCTTTGTATTACAATCAAATGAGACTAGAGATGCACTTTAACAGTGAAAATCACTTTCATTTCCCAAGTACTTTTTATCTCGTTCCACGAACACTGTGATAATGTTATAAAATGCCTTTTTAAGAACAGTTTTCCCTTTGTTAACCCCCTATGATATTTACAGAATTTTTTTTCTCCGGATTATTAGTAATATGAAGGTCTATCGAGCTTTCAGATGAACAGCCATTTTGCATACGTATTATGATTAGTAAAAAAAGAACATAATTTGACAACTGTTTCCCTTGGGCTTTTTGGATACGTAATTGTTTATATCGAAATATAATTCCTATGAAATGTATTTAGTAACAGTAATGGTAATTCATTGACCGTGTATGCAGTGTTACTCTTAGTTTTAATTTCTAAAATATTTATCTTAATCCAGTTTCTCGTGGGATGTTGCTTTTTGCATTTTGATGGGTGTTTCCTTCCTAAAGATTTTTTTTAACTAGTGTGGATGATCAACATCTTAGGTGTGTTATTATTTTCTTTTCAAGTTATTTTGCGATGTCAACGAGCACTGGTTGCCACTTTGTGATGCCAACGAATGCTCGTTGTAGTAGAGACTTTGTAATCGCAGATACATCTACAGTAACGCCGTTGAACAATACTGGAGTCAGACGCCTTCGAATATCACTCGCACTAATAGTACTTGCTCGATAATACTCGCTCGAATAGTAATCCGTATAGTTATCCGGATAGAGAAATAATATAGTGAATAGTATAGAGAATAGTGATCCGTATAGTAATAGAGGATAGACTAGAAATGTCGATCAATTAGACGCCACGCTACTTACGCGTTTCTCCCATGGTCGAGTGACCCACTTGATTCAATCATGGGATCGCCTGTGTTTGTTAACTGGCGATCCATGTATAAACTCAAGTGTCGGCAACGACACCCTATTCGTTTTATAGCAAGTTATATGGACTGCAAGTTGTAGTTGTTACTGCTGTTTAAATAATGCAAATGAAGCTGTTTCTTTTATTTTGTAAAACTCTTTATAGCAAAGAATACATGTTTCAGACGCTAATCTTTAATATATATTGTCATTTCCAGAATCATGCGATAGCACTATGTAAATTGGTTCCTCTGTACCTTGAAGCCATGGAAATATCCAGACTTATATCAGTTTTTTCTTTGATATCTGATGAGTCGGTGTGGCTAGGCAATATGAACTATAGACATCGCTAAACATCTTTGCAAGGTTCTTCAGGCTTCTTGACGCACCGATGAGTCGTTGAGATGATAGACTTTACCAGAATAGAGAGAAGCTTTTACGATATAATCAGCGTCTAGTATATCACTTTTGGCTTGGCAGGTCAGTGTTCATATAAATAGATTCAAACATGTGTCTGTGTGTCCGTTGGATACGCAACAACTGACACGTATCTCCTCTTGTATGCTTGGGTTGATGATCTGATTCGAGAATAACAAAGGCTTGGAAACTTTTCCGGGACTAATCAATAAATGGATTATCAAAAAATACCGTAAGAAATTCATCGTTTTCTGTCACGGTGAATCCTAGATAATTGCTCTCGATCAAAAAGTACCTGTTTCGCTATCCATCTTCAGCTGAAGAGAGACAGATTTTATTATCAGATACACTTGTTCGTTTCCTCTCGTCTCAACTTTCACTCATATTAAAACTAATTCATTGTTAAACTATTTACATTATTCGGACAATTGTCCTCATCTTTGTTGCCATATTTATTACAACGTTTCGGCCGTCGTACTCTCCGACCTTCTTCATGTATTTGGAATGTCGAACTGAACCCTTTATTTCGCCCGCAGGGGTAGACGGTTCTAGTTCCACGTGCCAGATCTAATGGATGTCAATTATCAGTTATCTCCTGTTAATTCCCCTCTCCGCCTTAATCAGATATTGAACTCACACTCCCTGGGTCCTGTCACTGGATCTAACTAACGCCTTTATCCACTGTGCCATGTGTCCTTAAGGACATCGCTATATGAATTTCTGTGTATTATAAACATAATTTCTTCAGCAATGTTTTTACCAGAGGTCATATTGCAATTTTCACCTGTTATCATTCTATGTATTTTTACCAGAGCTCATATTTCACTTTTCTTTGTTATTATTGCTTTTCTCTGGCACTACTTATTACTGGTTCCCATATTGTATTCATTTCTATGCTTGGTCGGCTCAGGAAAATTTTTTGGACTAGTATATGTGCTGATTCCTTAAGTTTACGAATTTTCCAATAATGTTTTGTTACTATTTTAAATGTAACTGTTTATCTTGAGCGCCTCACAATCGTGGTATTAAATGCATATTAATATACCAATAAACGCATTAAATCAAATGATGTTCATCTCTGTCATATTTAGGCCGAAGATACTAAGTCCGAACATTCCAAGCGTGATAATATTCGAAATCATATGCGCGGTTTTGTTGGAGAAGACTTCCTTTTCACTCTGCAACCCATTTTTCACCCAAGGGCGTCCTTCCGAGAGCCAGGTTTCAAATCGGTAGATTTCAGAGTTTTTTTTTACCATTGAGCCCCCTCTATCTGCTGTTATTCCCAGGTACATCATGACCCCGGTGGTAGCTCCTGTTAGAAAGGCAAGTATAGGAAAATAGTGAAACCCCAAGCAAAAATTATATTTGTATATTAAAAATACCAGCAGTAGCATTTTTATATTTAAAAAAAAAAAGAAGGAATAATGCATGTATAAAATAAATGTGAATGTCAGTGTGTCACTGTGTCACACTTTTTCAATTTTACTCCTCCAGATCCTATCCCAACATATCATACCATTTTGGAATCAGGCCGACTCCGTGAGCAAATTTAAAAATGTCCGGACTAGATCCGGACCCGCAAACCTGAAATTTTTAATTCCTATGTTTCCATTACTGAGATTGCTTTCGGCGATTTTTTAAGTGATTTTTTGCGACGAATCTTTTTGTACGATAACAATTTTTATAAATTAGAAATAAATTTGCGAATAATCGAAATTAATTGCGAAATACAGCCAAAGTCACCGATGAAATGAAAATAATTGTTGTACGAAATGTAAGGACTTACGTACATCACATTGACATTAAATTAAGTGGCAACAGAAGAATTATCTTATAAAAGCTAAGCTTAAATATTAATGCAATACTTAAATGCAGCGACCAAATTTGAGCTGTTCTCTAGTTTAATGTTGCCTATCGGACCTACACCTCCCTACCTATTGTGACGAAGGCCTATTCAAGAACCATCTATCGGACGGCTCTTGATAGGGCGGCTTTTAAGCTCGTGTTTATAATAAAATGACCAAGATATATATTTTAAAGTAAAATAACCTGCAATATATTTCATACTTGTATTTCCAACAATATATTTTATAGCAAAAGGGCCAACGATACATTTTATCTGTAGATGAAGGCATATAAGTGCATTCAAAATATAATTAGTTGAAGCCATACATTTGCGCTCAAAATATTTATATTTCGGCATTACATAGTACAGTACATAGTTCGCGTGCACTTTAAAACTTTATAACATTATTTGTATTTGCGATAGAAATAATCTGTAAAAAATATTATAAAGTTTAATGTACCTAGCTTTAAGTATAGCTAAAATAAGTAATGTGATTTCAGGCATTACTGTAAATCACTTGGCAAATATTTTCCGTGAACTCCAAAATGCTAATGATGGAAGACATAAAATTTCAATAAAACCTTTAAAAAATATAGATTTACTTATTTCTAATCATTTTTACAAATTATTTCTATCGCAAATACAAATCTAAATATTTTAAAGTGCACACGCACTTCATAGACATCATATATATATATATATATATATATATATATATATATATATATATATATATATATATATATATCGTGAAGAATATTTTCTTTGTGGCCAAAGCAGTTTTGCGAAAGGTAGAAATAGTTTTATAAATACAGGGTGTCCATAAAGTTCGTATGCACGTTAAAAAATTTATACCTTTACTTGTATTTGCGATAGAAATAATATGTAAAAGATGTTATAAAGGTTAATGTACCTAGTTTTACGTATAGCTAAAATAACTAATGTGATTTCAGGCATTACTGTAAATCACATGGCAAATATTGTCCGTGAACTGCAAAATCGTATTGCCCTTTGTATTTCTAATGATGGAGGACATGTGGAAACTTAAATAAAATTTCAATAAAACCTTAAAAAATATAGATTTCTTTCTTTCTAATCCTTTTTACAAATTATTTCTATCGCAAATACAAATAAAGTTCTAAAGTTTTTAAAGTGCACACGAACTTTATGGACAACCGGTATAGGTGTTGACATGCCGCTAAACCAGCCGCTAAAACAACCAGCCAACAGACGCGTCCTTGAAAGTTCATTCCTATTCTATCAATCTTTTGATGACAAGTCTTTATTTTAATTTCACCAATTCAGGGCTTTGCAGCTAGGAAACGTGCTGTTACTTTCACAGAATAGAATGCACCCATTTCATCTGTGTCGAAATGTAAAAATTTAATTCCTGTCCACTTTTCCATAAGAATTGCAAATTTATAGACGCTTGCGAGAACAAGACAACCTCAACGTCTTCTATCCAAAGGTCAATCGTTCTCACCCATCCTTATCCGTTTAATATTCACTTCTTACAATCTCTTCTTTCAAATATAATTCATTCATTATTAATATTTTAAGTCTAATTGTATATCTTGAATACCTTACCAGTCTTATATATATATATATATATATATATATATATATATATATATATATATATATATATATATATATATAAAGATATATATATATATATATATAAAGATATATATATATATATATATAAAGATATATATATATAAAGATATATATATATATATATATATAAAGATATATATATATAAAGATATATATATATATAAAGGTCTCTATATATATATAAAGATATATATATATATAAAGATATATATATATATATAAAGATATATATATATATATAAAGATCTCTATATATATATAAAGATATATATATATATAAAGATATATATATATATATATATAAAGATATATATATATAAATATATATATATATATATAAAGTATATATATATATATATATATATATATATATATATATATATATATATATATATATATATATATATATATCCGCGTTTCATTGAAAAAGACAGACAAGGTATTACGATTAAGTTTTTTATTTAATTTTTCTTGTGTTCGAACAAGTGCTTTCTTTTTCGGACACAGAGTGTATAGAAACTGTCCAAATGTTCTATAATTCCAAACGCTTTCGGCTATAATTTTAGCCATTATCAAGGATGATTTTATTTTTTTCAATTTAATTGAGTGTGTGCGTTATATGTATGTTTTTAGTGTTATAGAGATGTTTTATTTTCCGAACACGGTTAGCACATTGTAGCCTTGTTCGTAGTTAGTATTGTTAAGTGTTAACTTTTTTTTTTTTTATTAAAAATAATTGAAGCCCTAATGGCTTCCATTATTTTTTAATCTTTTTTACAGGTGGATGAGGCTATTATGTTTGTGTTTTCTACTAGTATGTTTCGGATGGAGTTTGGTATGTTTGTGTGTGTGTTTAAATGGGTTCTAATAGAGCTGTAGTCAGATAGGTGTAACGTAAGGTGTCTGGATAGGCATGAAGTTGTGTGACCGATGAAATTATTTATGAATTCTTTTAGATCAAAAACACAGTGCCTTAAGGTGAATTTGAATTTATACACAATATTCGTTCGTTGTAATTTTGACTTTGCTGGTGTGTTGCTATTTTTGAGGATAAGTTTAACTTAATGTCTGAATTTTAATATAAAAATATACGCGTGAAGGTTATGTGTGGATATGTTTGTGTGATCATGGACACTCAACAAGGGCCACTCAATTCTTCCGTGCAAGCGTGGGATGATGATCTGATTCTATAAGTTTTATTTTCTCCAGAAGTAATCGATAAATGTATTATCGAAAAATACCGTAAGGAATCCGCCATTTTCTTGATATATTGAAAGCTGAATAATTCCTATCGATCACACGGTACCAGTTTCGCTATCAATCCTGTGATCACGAACGACCCTGAAAAATTCTGTTGATACAGAACGTTTTTCTATTTGTCATCTGATCTACTTGTTACTGCGAAAAGGAAAATGAAACGCGTTCGCTGTTATTTAACAAAAATCTGCATTGTCTTGAAGAGGTGTTCTGCAACAAAATCTTCGCACATGTTTGCCTCTTTTTAACTTATTTGAAAGAAAATTGAAACTATATTTATAAAATGTCATATTTTAAATGTTGAGCATTATTCTTCTGCAAATATCTTCATTTCTTACTGCCATTTTGCGATTCATCAATTTTAAAAGGAACTTTTAAAAGAATAATAATTCGAAGAAGATATGTTAAGACATAAATAGATAATACCGATGGTCGTTGTCGGCTTTATAACGTGTCCAAGAATTTAATTTCATCTTCTCTAATCCCTTCCCTTATGATGATGGCGTTGTTGACTAAGTAGGTCAATGCTTCCCTTGAAGAGCCGATGGCATTGATTGCATGGCAATTTTGGTGGAAGATGAGGTGGGTTTTCTCCAGTCTTTCTCTTGTTTGGCTTCTTAATGTTCTCTTCTGGTGGCTTCGGAGATTTTGGTTCCGATGTTGATGGAACATCATCAGTCGGTACTGTGCTTGTGTTTGAACCGTTTTAGGCTCAAGTCCAGTGGCTTTCAGTGTTGTTATGTGCTGGTCCTTGTATCTTCAAAACGGGTAATCAGGTATAGTTAAGTGAGCTCCCTGAATAAGACTTCAATTGGAAACCTGCACACTTCAATTCTTGCTACATTTCCTGAGCGCCGAAGACGGAGTTTTAATAATCAGCGATTCCATGCTTTGGCAGTTGGCCCTTTCGACGTCTTTGATGTTGGTCACGTAGTATTTCCATTTGATTTTTACGATTGAACAAAGCGTTTAATGCTGAATGCCATCTTCTTTTTGCATGTCACGACGACATA
Organism: Acanthosepion esculentum; assembly: GCA_964036315.1. Taxonomy (NCBI): domain Eukaryota; kingdom Metazoa; phylum Mollusca; class Cephalopoda; order Sepiida; family Sepiidae; genus Acanthosepion; species Acanthosepion esculentum. The sequence continues at coordinate 8,737,995 of OZ038496.1, forward strand.
GATTTTAGGTTTTGCAGCCATATTGCAAATTTGAAATGACAACAGCATTTATTTAACATAATTTTTGTTAAGTTCAGATATTTGTTGTTGAAGACGCGTTTGATTAACTTTCCTAATTTGCACGTGTGCAGCTCTAAGTCTATGTTCATTATCATTTTCAGAGTTGCATATATTTGCTAAAAGGCTGTCTAGATATGGAACTTTCTCCTTATTCGAGAGGGTCTCGCAGATTGTAACATCAAAATCTGGTAAGATGGTATTTTGGGCCTGTCTGTGCATGTACCTTGGTTTTCTTGACGTTTACTGCGAGGCCAACGCGATGGTTAACTGTTGTGGATTCCGGGGATGGAATCCTGCACAAATAAATAAACAAAGACAGTAATTGAAATAGGAAAATAAGTGTATTGAACGTAAGAAGACAAACTTGAAATTAAAATAAGTAGTCCAGGAATGCGGGTTAGTAGAAAGTATATGTACAAGTCTCTGTAAATGAAGACGTAATTCCCTCTCTCTCTCTCTCTCTCTCTCTGGACTCTACGTATCTTCATTTATCTCTAACTCTGTCAGTATAAGTATACTTTAGACGAGTCCATCTTGCGTAAAAGGGGAAAGCCCCACAACATTAACCATATCAAAGTTGTTCTCAGACTGTTGGTGTTCTTCTGTTGAATGAGAGAGCAGTGTTTTTATCGGCATATTGAATTCTCAGATATGTGGCGTATTTGTTAGGCGTTTAGATCGAATATGAGCGGTGTTGAAAAGTCTGCCAGCATATCGATATTTGATGTCCACTCCTGGATTGTCTGGAGGAGTTTTGTGAAGCAATGCAGCCAGATACAAAGAGAATAGCATATATCCCATAAAGCAGCCTTGTTTTAGTTCGCACGTGATTGTAAATACTTCTGACAGCATAGCGTTAATACAGATATATTTGTAGCAATGGCATGAAATCGAATGCAGCATTACGATTTAGAAATCGGAAAATAATTGCGAATAATAAATGATCTATAAACGTATGAAGTCGTTCAATAATCTTCCACAATACAACCCGTTACCCCACAGACGAAATGTCGCAAGTCTCTCCCTGCTCTATCGCTATTCTCATGGAAAGTATTCAAACGAACTACATTCCTTTAGTTCAACAAGTTCTAACGTTCACGGCTAAGAACGGCCGTGCCAGGCACATTGTAGTGAACCACCATCATTCCCTTCGTATTTCTTTGGTCATATGTAAGTTCCATCCGGGCAGTTCGTTTCCATGAACGGCTATTCTATGGAACCATCATCCAAGAAGATGCTTCCCCGATCTCCACAATTTTAACGGGTTCAAGTCTCGGGTTAAATGCTAATTCGCACACATATCCTCATAAACCGTCCTTCTTATAACTTATTCTGAAATTCTCTACCTCGAGTGGCTCGTTGACTTTGTACAGGGAGAACATTATTGTAAAAAATAAAAACAGCAGTATTTCCAAAATTCCGAGTTATCCGGTTTGATCACTGCTTTTGAAGCTGTGTACACTTTAGCGTTCCAATAATTGTTCGAAGTAAAGCATCGTCGTTCCCCAAAATAATAATATAAACAAATATCCGGATTTTTATATTTGGATTTTGTACAATGATTTCCCTGTCCGGCAGTATCAATTTACTGAGCGTAGCTTTGATATGCCACTAGTATGCGAGTATGGACCATCAAAATCACCACTCGGTTGTAACGAGGCCTGTTTACTAACCATTACACCACATTGAATTGACCATATTAGCTTATATTTGGCACGAGGTCGAGAGTAGGGAGTCCCCAATGAGGATCGAATTCACTATTCAGTTTTGGGTTCAGTACTGGACAGGGCTGTTAAATGTAATGAAAAAATTAACAAAATAGCCTGGCATTTTCGATTTACAAATACACACTTTTGATTGTTCTGGGCTGTTTATTAAGTATAAAAACAATTCAAGCAAGAAATGTTCGAGTAAAATTGTTTGACCTTAAGAAAGAGATGTGTACTCAAACAAAGTTATCCACTTCGATGTTAGAGGCTTCATCTAGAGTGCGTTCTTTCCATTGTGCCAGACGATCATTCAGCAAGTCTACAAAAACAAACTGTAGAGTTTGCTTCGATCAGTGTGAGAGAGGAGACGAAATTGTGCCAGGACATATTGTGGCTGCTTCACCAAAACAATGCACCTGATCATAACGCCCTCAGCATCCGGCAGTTCCTGGCAGAAAACAACATCGGCGTACTGGAACAACCTCCCTATTCACCTGATCTTGCTCTGTGTGACTTTCCTCCTTTCCCCAAGCTCAAGGTGATCATCAAGGGAGATCGTTTTGGAGGCGTGGAGGCCATAAGACAATAACGGGGGATCTGAGGACCATCCAATGAGAATCCATGGAAGGGTGGCAGAGGGGGGTGAAAAATCCCATTAGACATGAGGGACATTACTTTGAAGGGGAAACGTATATTTTATTGTTTGAAATTGAAATAAATTGTTTACGACACCAGTCCCGTTACTTTTCAAACTGCCTTGTACTGTAATATGAGAATAAAAATTAATTAATTCGAGAGAAAATACTTTGTTCATGTTTCTCATACTAAAATAAAGTGAGTAGCTATGGACTTCGAAATGTCATGTACTTTTTGATATAGGTAACAAGAACTTACTTCCATACGTTGAGCTTTCCTAGTTGAGCTGTTCAAATGGATGTTTGATTTAACGATGGTTTCTTGTACGTGAGAGGAGGAAGATTTGAACCCTTCCGGTGAGCCCATAACTGATATTAAATTCTCTAGAAAACTGGTTCCGGTAGAGGAACAAAGTAATGTTTTAAATAAAACGATGTGAAGAAGTTTTTGAAACATGGCATTGTTCAGAGTTGCTTACTTGAAATAAATAAATAATAACCGATATAATCTGCATTAGAATCAAAGAATTAGGTAAAAAGCATTTAAATTTCAAAAACATCTAGCGGACAATAAACGAATTATTAGATTGAAAAAACGTTTTCCGTAGAAGGCGACAAAAAATTTAATTAATTTCCTATATCAAATTTCCGCTAAGCCTATATTAGATTTATGCCCATGTAAGGTATTAATAATATAGTACATGTCTGCAATATTTTCCAATCTTTTACCCTAATCTCCAATTCCTTCGTTACCTGTGTTATCTCACACTCGACCGTTAGATGGTGTTCAATTATAAAAGATTTCCTTCAAAAAACATATGACCTTTTTAATATTCCTAAGTATTAACTTCCCTCAATTTACCGTTCCGGAATTATCCACCCTTTCTGTACTATATATATATATATATATATATATATATATATATATATATATATATATATATATATATATATATATACACCATTTCTGTAATATATATATATATATATATATATATATATATATATATATATATATATATATATATATATATATATATCCAACATTCTGTACTATATATATGTGTGTATATATATATATATATATATATATATATATATACACCATTTCTGTAATATATATATATATATATATATATATATATATATATATATATATAGTACGGTAAGGGTGTATATATATATATATATATATATATATATATATATATATATATATATATATATAAATATATATATATATATATATATATATATATATATATATATATATATATATTCCAAGAGGAAAGAATGCAAGTAGAACTCAATATCCAGGACAAAGTAAGAAAATAATATAAAATGCTCAAACACTAATATTCTATGGTTATAATTTATTACATTGGAATCATCAGACCTACAAAATCAAAAAGAAATCGGAAAATATAACTCCGGTATAAAAAGTAAAATTATATATATATATATATATATATATATATATATATATATATATATATATATATATATATATATATATATATATATATATATATATATATATAAGTAATGAAATACGTTAATTAAACCTTAAAGTTGTCTGGTAACCTCATGGTACTTAAAGTTGTCTTGTTCTCTTTAAATCAATATATATATATATATATATTTGAAATATTCCTAAGCATTACCTTCCCTCGATTTGGACACTTCCAGAATTATCCACCAACTCTGTACTATATAATTAAGTAATGACATATTTTAATTAAACCTTATGGAAACTTAAATTTTTCTGGTAACCTTATGGAATTTTAAAATTGTCTGGTTTTCTTTAAATTAATATATATATATATATATACATACATATATATATATATATATATATATATATATATATATATATATATATATATATATATATATATATATATATATATGTATGTATGTATGTATATCCTCTTATACTCGTATTCTTATTTGCTCTTAGACCCGTCGTGTGTCACTTTGATTATTATAGCCTTCGTTAAGCTATTTATTTAGTTCTGTTTCTTATCACAGATAACTGAAACAGAATAAAGATACTGATTTATATTAAAAGATGGATGCTATCGGAGAGTTGAAAAGCGTCTTCACGTCTTTGTGCCTAGTCACTTAATGTCCATCCCTTCAAAACCTTTCTGGGAGACGAAACGTCAAAAACCTCACGATGCTCTCCCGTTATTTCCATGGAAAGTGATCAGATAAACTACAATTCCTTCACGACTGAGACCCACCATACCAAGCACATTGTAACACCGAACCGCCATTTCTTTCTTATTTCATTGTTCCACTCGATCAGGTCCTTCCATCGAACCGACGATTTATTTGAATCGATTCCCAAGAATTAACCTGTTCAAGTTTAGAATCAACCGTTTTCTTCCCCGTACACCCCCATAATATATGCCTCTTAATTTGTAACCTTCTATCTTGAGTGTCTCTTAGGCCTTGTGCAGGGGGAATATCATTGTATGAAACAGAAAGTTGCAACACAATTGAAAAGCAAATGTAGAGTTTGCTTCGATCAGTGTGAGAGAGGAGACGAAATTGTGCCAGGACATATTGTGGCTGCTTCACCAAAACAATGCACCTGATCATAACGCCCTGAGCATCCGGCAGTTCCAGGCAGAAAACAACATCGGCGTACTGGAACAACCTCCCTATTCACCTGATCTTGCTCTGTGTGACTTTCTTCCTTTCCCCAAACTCAAGGTGATCATCAAGAGAGATCGTTTTGGAGGCGTGGTGGCCTTAAGGCAATAACGAGGGAGCTGATGACCATCCAAGAAGAATCCATGGAAGGGTGGCAGAGGGGGATGGAAAATCCCATTAGACATAAGGGGCATTACTTTGAAGGGTAAACATATATTTTAGTGTTTGAAATTGAAATAAATTGTTTACGACACCAGTCCCGTTACTTTTCAAACTGCCTTGTACTGTAATATGAGAATAAAAATTAATTAATTCGTTAAGAAAATACTTTGTTCATGTTTCTCATACTAAAATAAAGTGAGTAGCTATGGACTTCGAAATGTCATGTACTTTTTGATATAGGTAACAAGAACTTACTTCCATACTGCTACATCGATTCGGAATTGAAAATAGTGTAAAAATAATTTCACTTTTATACTTTTCAAGGAATCGGAAGGTATTTAACGCATATCAATTAGAAAAAAAAATCTCTTTATCTCGACAAGACTTTTTTCATTAGTTGTCGTGTTATTTTTTACTATTTCAGCCAAAAGAAGGTAACAAAGCTACTAAATCTCAAGAAGTTATGGAGAAAGAAAAAAAACTGAGATAACATTATTGAGGAGAAAGGTAACAAAAGAAATCAAGGAGATGGAAGTTCGACGTAGCATTTAGTCTTTGCAACGAATTGACAAAGACATTAAAAGAGTTTTGTCAAATACATTGCGGATTCTGAGAAGATCTGACGCCAAGAATTGTGCCTGCAGAATATCAATACAGCTTATTGATCAATTGTTGGTTGATTTCAAGAAAACGATTCTAGTTTGAAAGTTTTATCTTTGAGTATTTGTTATTTATTGACACCTTACATATTTTATTTCTCTCGATTCTTTTCAGTCATTTTTCCCGCTTCAAAAATGATATCCATTACTGCTGACATATTGTTGTTATTCATTTGGCATGTGCACGAATGAAAAGAATACACATTAACTGCATCATTAATTTTGCATCCATATTTCCATTTCGCATATTTGATCGGTTCTAACAGCGTGGGATTTACATGGTCCCAGCTTTTACCGGAATTGGTTATACAATTTGTGTTCAAGGCTTAATATAGAAATGATATTAACAGTATCAACCTCTTTGGTTTTTACGCCGTTTTTTTATAGAGGACGCAGGGGATTCCTTTTAATTATTACCTGTAAATTGCCGGGAATTCTTATGAAAGATGGTGAAATGATTTCTCATCGTCTTCTCCAGTGTTTTGATTTGACTTCTTATTTTAAAAACAAACTCGGCAACACACATGCATACATACAAGATTTAGATATAGTTAGCAAAATTGTCAAATCAGTATGTTTTAATGATTCAACAGTTTTCAAATAACTTTTTAATTACACCTATTTCCTTTGAGCCCTGACCACCGGTTTATCAGTGGTAGAGAAAAATGATTTAATGCCCAGCCACCAGTTTAACGGTGGATAAACGCTTGTAACTATTTTGTATATATACCGTGAAACATTACATAGCAATTATTTGCGAATTTTAACTCAGGAACTCAAGCAGAAGGTTTTAAAATTGTTCAGGAATGCAGAGCTGAAAGGGTTAATCACTTAGAGCGGTGTCCATGGAAATGACGTAATACCCAGCCACCGATTGAACAGGGGTAGAAAAATGAGGTAATGCCCAGGAGCTCAGGCAGAAGGATTAAAATTTTTCAGGAACGCAGGGCTCAAAGGGTTAATCATTTAGAGCGGTGTCCATGGAAATGACGTAATACCCAGCCAACGGTTGAACAGGGGCAGAGAAAAATGTCGTAATGCCCAGGAGCTCAGGCAGAAGGGTTAAAATTGTTCAGGAACGCAGGACTCAAAGGGTTAATCATTTAGAGTGGTGTCCATGGAAATGACGTAATACCCAGCCACTGGTTGAACAGGGGTAGAGAAAAATGACGTAATGCCCAACCACCAGTTTAACGGTGGGTAAACACTTGCCACCTCTTTTTTATATCTACCGTGAAACATTACATAACAATTATTTGTGAATTTTGACCCAGGGCCTCAGGCAGAGGGATTGAAATTGTTCAGGAAAGCGGAGCTCGAAGGGTTAAACAAACCAACTCAAAATATAGACAAGTTTCATGTCTGTGGAGAAAGAGTAATGAAAGATAACTAAATACTAAAATTTCGTCTTTAATTAAATCATATAATACTCCCAGTCAATTATAAGCAAATATTTATTTCACTACGCATTTAGAGTACTTAGAAGGCTCCTCCGAGCATCGAACGGATGCATTTTTTCGGGTTGCCGATACCAGTTAGGGACCCAAGGTGACGGGCAGTTGCAAAAAAGAAAAAAGCTAAGAGACGTTGACGGATGTGTTTTTCCGCCCTTAGTAAGTAGAGGAATTTATAATCCGACATAATTTCTCATTTAAAAGGCAAAAGGTTTAAAATTTTTCAGGGACGTAAGGCTCAAAGCGTAAATTTAAAAGTGATATTAACAGTATCAACCTGTTTAATTTTTTACGCCGTTTTTTTCTAGATGACGTAGGCGATTCCTTTTAATTATTACCTGTAAATTGCCAGGAATTCTTATGAAAGATAGTGGAATTATATCTCATCGTCTTCTCCAGTGTTTTGATTTGCCTTCTTAATTTAAAAATAAACTCGAAAGAGTGTAAATCAAACATCGGATTGTTGCGTACATAGGCATTCTCTGTCGTTCTTTACGGCTGCGAGTTTCGGACATTCAAAGCAGAATTATAGCGAAGAATCCAAACATTAGAAACTAGAAGCTGAGAAACCGCATAGGCATCTTCTTCGAAGACCGCATAAAAAATGACGCGTTGTAAGATACCATCAATCACAAAACAGGACTGTTGAGATACTTCATAACCACCATCAAGACCAGAAATTATGGTCACGTCATAACCGCTACTAGTCTTTCCAATGACAACCTAAAATAGGTCGACAATCCGTGGAATTGAAGATCATAAAGAGAGACAGGTATTAGAACGCAGCCAAGACATAAGGAGAAAGATGATCATATGTTCCGATGCACAGCGACCTCAATGTGGGTGATGATGATCCCCTAGCTTGGCTGGCGCTTAGGTCTCTCCTACGATTTAACTTAGAGCTTGCCAGAAAAGGAATGCTCTTTTCAAGGATATTAGTGGCGGAATAAACAAAACAAACATGGCTGCAATTTGAACCTGACTCAATCATTCCAGTTTCCTTGAGAATAAACACGATGCAATATGCACATATTTCTGTTTTAACTTATTTAATATTAGATATGTATTTGATAGCAGATTTTCATTAATACATCTGTGATTAAATGGCAGACAAGGATACTGTTAATTCCGTTGTCTCAATTAAAAAGAAAGACGAGAAGGAAGTTTGGTTTTAATTAGTATATTTATTCTTTGAATATTTGTGATCAAACGTTTCAAACAAGCTTCTTTGCAAGATCTGAGATTACGTAAATATCCCATCCTTCCAAAATTCAAATAGTTTTTAAACTCAGTGCGACCATGAACATTAGTGTTGTCATCTTCTATGTGTTGTATCCCTACAGGAAGTTGGCGGTCACCCTCCAAAATTTCCTGTCCCTTGTATCTGTTAATAAATTTTGTTTCATTGTAATCTCCCCTAAACCATTTACATAACCTCGTTGCGTAGATTATTCGTATTTTGCATTAAATATATCATGTGGATATCATATTTTCCAGGCCCTCTTTTCTCATTATGTGCGTTACAAATTTCTATCGTCTCTCTGTTGTTAAATATTTTCTTTTTTTATGTACCGTGTCCTTTCAGGACGTAGGCGAACATGGCCCTCCTCTTCCCCTTATCCTTTGTGGTTCTCAAGAGGTTTTCTGTTTCTGCCAACCCCGCAAGACTACGCCAGCCCCAGCCCGCCACGTATGACATGCGCTGCTTTCCTCTGTCTCTTTTTCCCCTCTATTCGTCCCGTGAGTATCAGATTCTCCAGGCCCGCCTTTCTCATCACTTGTCCCAGAAATTTAATCTGCCTCTTCCTTGTGATAAGCATAAGCTTCCTCTTTGTTTTCATCCTTTCCAAGACCTCATCGTTGCTCACATGCTCGGTCCATGATATCCTCAGCATCCTTCTGTAGAAAGGTCACATTCTCCGTCCATGATGTCCTCAGCATCCTTCTGTAGAAACATATCAATATTATGAAATCTTTAAAGGACTTTTAATCCTTTCTTTCTTTTCTTTTTCTGTGTCATGTCCTTTCAGCACGTAGGCGATCATGGCTCTCAACCTCCCTCTATCCCTTGCAGATCTCAACAAGTTCCTTCCCTCTGCTTCTTCCCAGAGACCTCGTTCTTTCATTCACTTGCATAAGCCCGCTAGGTATGTCATGCGCTGGTAATTGTTTGTCTCTCTTTCCATCTATTCGAACTGTGAGTATCAGATTCTGTAAGACCCCTTTTTCATTACGTGTCCCAGAAACTTTAGCTGCCTCTTTCTGATGTTAAATATAAGTTTCCTCCTGGTTTGAATCCTCTCCAAAATCTCATCGTTGCAATTACTCTCGGTTCATGATATTCTCATCATCCTTCGGATCTCAGCGTCGCATCTACGGTCCTCCGTCAGAACAATTCCCAGATACTTAAACTTCCGCATATATTTGATTTTAGTGTCCCCGACCTGAAAATCGCATTTTCGGCTCATTCTTTTACTGATGACTGTGCATTCTGTCATCTAATATTTTATGGCTGGTCTTTTCTTCTCGCTCACCCTCACTACATTCTGTAGGAGCTTTTGTAGTTTCTTTTTCGTGTCTGCTATCAGTACTGTTTCATCTGCGTATCTTATGTTGGTAAGGCTGTGGCAGCCAGAGAAGAATCCTGGTAGGATATCCAGTTCCCTCAGAATTGCCTCACTGTATAGGTTGAATGTCCGGTGTCAATTATACGTATCCGTTTTATTTATTTTTATCTTCTCTACAACTTCACGTACATGTACTGTCAGCGATATTCTCAGCCCCCTTCTATAAAGAATCATTTTTGTTGCTTCAGTTTTCATCTTCGTCTGTCCGGTGTCTATACAGCACTCACTGACATCTCAGCGGACTGACCTTTCGCAATAGTTCAGCACTCTTTTCTTTGTTTCTAATGACATTTCCTTGTTTCTTAAGACTTTGCTTAACGTTTGGAAATCGTCCTACGCTATTCCAGTGCGCAACAACATATTGGGTTAGTCATCTAGTTTAAATATTGTAGTCCTCGTATCGACCACCTGATCTTGCGTTGTCTTCATTAGGCAGGATTCAGGGGTGTAAATTATTTATAAATAATTACTCATGAATCAGAATGGTTTTGAAGGCGCTTATATTGAATCAACTGATAGCTCTGTCCGTATGATGGTTTGTTCACTGTGTGAGAGTTTTATCATCGGAATCCATCTTTCACATTTATAAATCACCCATTGGTCACTGCATTGAATATTGTTTCAATATCACGTCCGGTGCCCGAATATATATCTCGAGATATAAAGGATCTAAAGAAGGATCTGTAATGTTATCGATCCTAACCTGGCATCTCGATTTTCCCATGGCCGTGGCTTCCTTCTGTCTTTTCTATAAATATTGTCATGTCTATATTTCTGAGATGAGGTATTATGTACATTATTTACAGTATTCGGACTAGTGTGAGTTCAATACCCGGTTAAGGCAGTGGAGAACTTTCAGAGGGAAAAATTAACAGGTGATAATTGATAACTGACATCCATTAAACATGGCACGTGGAACTAGAACAGTCTACCCCAGTGAGCGAAATAAAGAGTTCAGTTCGACATTCCAACCACCTGAAGAAGGCCGGAGCGTACAACGGCCGAAACGTTGCAATAAATATTGCGACAAATATGAGGACAATAGTCCGAATAATGTAAATAATGGAAATATTGTCATCGCAGCTGGTCTAAAGAGAGCTCCATTCCTTGGTACCTCGACTGCGTGAATTTAAATGTACTACTGCACAGTCTACTAGATCATATTGTTTTACTGTTGAATTAGCTAGATGAAACAACTCCTAATCTCATATACCCTTATACAAATCAATTGAAATA
>OZ038496.1:8754197-8791697 GCA_964036315.1 Acanthosepion esculentum
GAAAATTTTAAAATGTATGCCTTTTGCAGTGCCCATGATTTGGAAAGGAGAAACCGATCATGATACTGATTATATACAGCTTCATGGTACCCCCAGTTGGTAAGGGAATATCAAAGTAAAAGAACTGTACAGTGGCATATTCAAAGATTCCATCAGCTTTGAGCCCTGTCCTCCACAATGAAGTCATACCAGTCTCAAACCGAGATCATATGAAATTGTATCAGATGATTACACCTCTGAGATTCAACCATCGACTTCATATGATCAAAATTATTGTCCAACATCCATCTCGAATCCACACCCTAAAAATCAAAGTGACCTAAAGGACTTATCAGTTTTGAAACTCTTAAGAGTTAATCAGATGATATATGTATTTTCCATTTTCAGTAATCGTGACAAGGACCTCGTCCCATTTTCCTTAATGGAAGGTGATTTATTATACTGTAATGATAACAGTGGTCTTTTGCAATCACTTAACATCAGTTACAATCCAGAAGAATGGAGCGTGTTCATTGGTTCCTCGAAGAATACTGTTAACGTTATCCTGTTACACAATGTTTTACCTTCAAACTCATTTGGTTATGCAGTCCACATGAAATAAATATATGACAATATGAAACATCTACTGAGTTGTATTTATTTATTTTGTGTTAACGTATTTATTGAACAAAGTAACTAATAATAACAAAACAAAAGTCATTGAAACAAAGCAAGTTCAGTCGACCAATGATGACAATTCCAGAACAACGTAACTATAAACAATTTTTTCTATCCTCTGCCAGCCGCTATGATGGAGAAAGCATTACCTCGTACCGTCGCCAGTGAGACACGCTGCAAGAGCCACTCCGTTTCGCGGGGCTCGTTCCTTAATCGAGACGTAATCGCGCCAATCCTCCGAAGGAACGCCATTGAAATCTAACGTAAAAGATTATTAGAATTAAGAAAAAATATATTTTCTAAATAAAAATTATTGTATTAATTATTATCAAAACAACTTGCAACTTTGCGGAGACTTGAAGCTTGTTGCTCACTTGCTAGGACTAAAAGGTAGATATACTAAGTATTTGTTTCTCGTGTGAATGAGACAACTGAAACAGAAGTTCTCATTGCATCAAAAGAAACTGGCCATTAACGACAGTCATTTGAACCTGGCAGCAAAACGTTCGGTCTCCACGAGTTGAGTCAAATAAACTGTTTCTACCTCTTCACATCAAGCTTGGTTTTATGAAAAAAAAGTCATGAAAGCTATGTCAGAACAAAGGCAACATTCAAGTATGTACATAATAAGTTTTGCAGGATAAGTAAATCAGATTCGTCCCCGGATTCGTAATCTTCTTTTGGGTGATAAGTTCAGCCAAATACTACGACGAAAGAAAAACAATCTTTGTAAAAAGCTTTCAAGTCAGTGGCAAAGAACTTCCTGAGTAATGAAAGAGCAGAAAATTACAGAACAATGGTTGGAGACCTCCTGAAGGCAAACAAACAAATTGTGTGTAACATGTTGCAGATTCAATTGTTAGACTCGAATCTTGATTTTCTCCAAACCTTTGCATTGTGTGCCGAGCAAGTTGAACGATTTCATTAAGGCATTACATGATTGGAGAAATCTTATCAGGGAAGATGGAATCCATAAGTTCTGGCTGATTATTGTTGAACTGTAACAGGCGATATACCCTCTACAGCTTGCAAAATACAAACTAAGAAATGACGTGTAGTTGCTGAGTAACTGTGGATAAATATACGTTTGAAAGTTTTCCGGTAGTATCTATATATGTAATTCTCAAAATGTGTGTGTATGTGTGTGTCTGTGTGTATGTGTGTGTATGTGTGTATGTGTGTGTATGTGTGTTATATATGTGTGTGTATGTGTGTGTATATGTGTGTATGTGTGTATGTGAGTGTATGTGAGTGTATGTGTGTGTATGTGTGTATATGTGTATGTGTGTATGTGTGCGTATGTGTGTGTGTATATATGTGTGTATGTCTGTGTATGTGTATGTGTGTATATGTGTATATGTGTATGTGTGTGTATGTGTGTGTGTATATATATATATGTGTGTATATATGCGTGTGTGTATATATGTGTGTGTGTGCGTGTGTATGATCGGATGTTGTTTATGCGTTTCCACTGTTTTCATCCAATTTCGATGACATTTATTTCTGTTTCATAGACAATTCTTTAATGCGGGTTTTGAGTGCAAATTAGCTGGAAAATATTACTGACTAGAAGGTGAAAAATCGAAAAAAACTAATTTTTTCACTTTGCACAAAAATCAAAGGCAAAATTTAATGTCTGAAAAATAAAAAACAGCGTACAATCAATTTAGAGAGATGAAATCTAACGTAATGATTATTAGAATTAAGAAAAAAAATTATAAATAAAAATTATCGAATATTATTATTATTATGGCGGTCAATGGAAGAGGTTTCTTCTTGCGAGATTTAGAACGCAAAAAACGGCCCTTTTCAGGACTACCCCCCTTCAAATTATTAACCCCCCATTTGGGGATGTGCCCCAGTTGCACCCAATTATTGTTACTAATATTGATTTTCGGGAGGGATGACTTTAAACTTAAACTGCTCCAATTGAACGGCAAAAATTCGCAGTAATGAAACACCCGGTCGATGACGGTTTATACTGCTAGTTCTATTCAATAAACACATGTATTTAACATCATCTTGAATTGTTTGTGTATAGATCTGGTAGGTCATTTAGAACTGAATAGAATATCAAAGCAGATTTTGCAACGCAATGTTGTCTTTGTTGGAGACGGCCCTTATCGTTATAGCTTAACTGACAAAATATCGCTTAACCCAGAGCCAATTCTGTAATTTGATGTTAATTTTCGGTTTCAGTTTGCCGAAATACAGAAGAATTGGCACAATTCCTTTCTGAAGTCGTCAACTTGTAGCAATTTACTGCGCAGCGTAATTATTGCATCAGAAATAATGAAAATTTAGGATACTTATCAGAGATCGACAGGGTTTCACGATTCCTCTCCCTTCTCTTTCTTTCTTTCTTTCTTTCTTGCTCTCTTTCATTTTTTAACTATTAACACTGAAGTCCCAAAGCTTTTTTGATACATCTTTTCTACGTTGACTCACAATGGGGAAAGAAATAGTCGGTGTTTAGCTATTGGAATGGCGTGAAATACGTGTCAACTAAGTAACTAACTAAATAACCAACGACGGGGAATCTTTTACATTATTCGGATTATTGTCCTCGTTTTTGTCGCTATATTTATTACAACGTTTCAGCCATTGTACACTCCGGCCTTCTTCAGGTGGTTCCAATCATCTGAAGAAGGCCAGAGCGTACAACAGCCGAAACGTTGTGATAAATATAGCGGCAAAGATGAGGACAATAGTACGAATAATGTAAATAGTGTACATAATACCTCATCTCAGATATATAGACAGATACTGAAAGGCCGAAACGTTGTAATAAATATGGCGACAAAGATGACAACAATAGTCTGAATAATGTAATTAGTGCACAAAATATCTCATCTCAGAAATATAGACAGATACTGAAAGGCCGAAACGTTGTAATAAATATGGCGACAAAGATGAGGACAATAGTCCGAATAACATAAATAGTGTACATAATTCCTCATCTCAGAAATATAGACAGATACTGAAAGGCCGATACGTTGTAATAAATATGGCGACAAAGATGAGAACAATAGTCCGAATAATGTAAATAGTGTACATAATACCTCATCTCAGAAATATAGATAGATACTGAAAGGCCGATACGTTGTAATAAATATGGCGACGAAGATGAGAACAATAGTCCGAATAATGTAAATAGTGTACATAATACCTCATCTCAGAAATATAGACAGATACTGAAAGGCCGAAACGTTTTTATAAATATGGCGACAAAGATGAGAACAATAGTCCGAATAATGTAAATAGTGTACATAATACCTCGTCTCAGAAATATGGACAGATACTGAAAGGCCGAAACGTTTTTATAAATATGGCGACAAAGAGGAGAACAATAGTCCGAATAATGTAAATAGTGTACATAATACCTCATCTCAGATATATAGACAGATACTGAAGGAGAATCATGATATGAAGATAAAATAGAGAATAGAGAACGAATGACGGTGCATATCGCTTGAAGTGGGAGGATAGCAGAATACAAAGAAGGAATAACAATTAAACACCAATGAAGAAATGCAAAATAATTGTTTATCTTTTATAATGTTAAATGGTCAATATTCAAGTCTAGTCAAAAGTAGCAATTTTCTCATCGAAAACCAGGAATTAATGCGCAACACAATTTCCCAGTACCATGACACATATGGAACTGTTTCAGATGAAACTTGAATTTAGAAGATTTCCAGAAATGTAGAAAAAGAACAAAGAGAAATATAATATGGTTTTCCTTTTCACCTTTACTGAGTCGCTTCCACTTTTCTTATTTGCCTCGAATGTTTTTATATTCACGTTTGGTTGTTAAAATCTCGAGAATGAAATCGGAGTTAATAAGTGTTGTTTTGAATATGTAGACTAGAAAGAATAGTAAACATTGTCGTACAGGTCAGCACTTTGATGACGTGAAGGGAGTGGGAAGACCAGCAGTAGAGTTACAGCAGTAAAGAAGTCAAGAGCCCTTATGTCTTCCCTCTCTCAGATTCCTTTGTCTGTCGTGTTTTCAGTAGAGACAAGCACAAGCCACTGCGTGGAAAGGATGAGTAACTGGCCGACATGTTTACATCGGATCTCTCATTCACACTCTCGATTCAACCGAGAAAAATGCCTAGTATATCCTGCACGGAAAATAAAAAATAAAGAAAACTGCTTTACTCTTACGGAGTAAAGTTTTAGGAGGGGGGTGATACGGTGAAACACACCTATTCTATAGTTATTAGACTCTCCCACCTAATATAAGTAAGAGTAGTAAGAGGAACGAGGGTCAGTCGATGTCGGACGACAGCCTGAACGGTTGAACTCTCTGCCTACGGGCGGGGAGAAACCCGAATGAGCCTACGCCGAAGGGCGGAGTCTCGTTCGGGGAGGTAAACCGGCCCTGAAACCGTTTATACCGGTTCAAAGTGTATATATTTTTGGCCGGGCCCACGGGCTCGGGGATCCCACGTTAAACCGGCCTTGTGCCACATGATACCCTTGTGGGGGGGGGGTGACTAAATGTTAGTCGACAGTTAGTCGAATACGAATTAGTCAGCGACCACAACAAGATTACTTTGCGTAATACCTATTATATCAAGTTCCTAACGTTTGGTATGTCGAACTTATTTAGGACCGATTTTAGCACAAATACAAGCCTCCACTGCGAAATAACTCCACAACAGCTTTGGCGACGAGGATTTGCACTCATACGGAGGAAGAAAAAATTCGCTCGCCACAATAACTTCGGCGACTAAGTCTCCGATTCACACTTTAAAAAAAGAAAAAACTTGGCAAAGTTTGTCGCAAGCCAAGGCAAAAAGTGAAATACCAGAGAAAAATAAACAAAAACTCCCGAAGCCATGTTTTGCTTGCAGTGAACTACACTGGTACAGATATTGTGATTTTAGGAATAAAAATGTTTCAACTGTAAAAGAGTGGGACATAAAAGCACGCATTGCAGGTAAAAAAATAAAGACAATAAAATAAGTAAATTAAAGTACAATGAGGTAAAAGATAGAATAGCCAGAAAATTTGTTACCGTCGAAATAAGTAATAAAAATATAAAGATGCAACTTGACACTGGTTCGGATCTATCTATCATAAATTTGCATACGTCGAGGAAGTTGGAGATAAAGAAAACCGCGAGGTCAATTGCCGTTTGCCTCAATTGAACAGATAGATAAAGAATTGGAGAGATTAGAGAAAACCTGTGTACTTAAAAAAGTTGTGTATAGTGAATGGGCAACAGCGACAGTATACGTGGAAAAAAAGTCTAAAGCAATTCGTGTTTGTGCTGATTTTCCGACGGGTTTAAACGCGGCACTCAAATACTATAATTATCCTCTACCAACAGAGGAAGAAATATTTGCGAAGCTTAATGGAAGCACAATATTTTCGAAGATAGATCTCAGCGCCTCATATCTGCAAATACCGATAGAAAAAGAAACGCCAGCAACGATGTTACCTGAGGTAGGCCGACCCAGGAGAAAAAGAAAGGCAACTGATCATTTAAAAGTGGATCCAAAATGTAGGAGATACGCTACAATGTTGCTAAAAAATGAAGTTTTTTTTGTTTGTTTTTTCTTCATACTTCCTGTAAAAATTTTAAAAAAATAAAGAAAAATGTTTTACTCCGACAGAGTAAAATTTTAAGAGGGGTGTTATGGTGAAACTCATCTATTCTATAGTTATTAGACTCTCCCACCCATTATAAGTAGGAGTAGTAAGAGGAACGAGGGTCAGTCGATATCGGATGACAGTAGTCGACAGTTAGTCGAATACGAAAGTAGTCAGCGACCACAACATGATTACTGTGCCTAATACCTATTATATCAAGTTCCTAACGTTTGGTATGTCGAACATATTTAGGACCGATTTCAGTACAAATACAAGCCTCCACTGCGAAATAACTCCACAACAGTTTGTGAAGCGTTGAGGTCCATGCTGGGGAAATACTGATTTAGTAATAGTATCTAGAGGCGACACAAAATGCAACAAATTGACAAGCCTAAAATTAGCTTCACACATCCTGAAAGTTTAGTTTACAGAAATAAAGTCTTAGTGAAGTTGAAAAGGAAGCATTTATGTGTAGTTCGACACTTCAGCTATTTTTGAATGACTTCTCTTTCCTGTTTAGACGATTTAGCCTATTTGTTTGTTTAAAGTTTTACACTTTCCGGTAAGTATATAAAGTAAGGCATCTTGTCCTGGAAGTAAGTATATAAGGCAAGTCATCTTGTCCTGGAAGTAAGTATATAAGGCAAGTCATCTTGTCCTGGAAGTAAGTATATAAGGCAAGTCATCTTGTCCTGGAAGTAAGTATATAAGGCAAGGCATCTTGTCCTGGTTTAAAATTCAATAGGCGAGTCAGGCAGACTATTATAAATGAGTAATGATTTCAGTGATTCATTTTCAGAGGGAGCATTAGGTCTTAGCCGCCCGATAAACTCTTAGTGCTTATCGAACACTGTTGTGGTGTCCTCCTTCTAAAGAGTCTATGTTGGACTTTTCCGCCTACTATAATATTAGTAGGAGAGAAAGCCTTGTGGGAACAGTCGCATAGATTGTTCGTTACTGTCAAACTCTCTGCCTTGAGCATAGAGGAAACCGAACGAATGTTTGCCGAAGGCCCAAGTTTCGTCCGGGAAGGTAGACAGGCCCTGAACCCGTCTATCCGGGTTCTAAGGGAATGTTTTTGGTCTAGCCAACTTGCTCGGAGAAACCACGGTAAACTCGGCCTATTGCCACATACATCCCTCGTGGTGGTGGTGGGGGATATGGTTGTTAAATATAACAGTCTAATAGATTGTTCTACCGAGGCTGTGAATGTTCGCAGCTGCTGTCGAACTCTCTGTCTTTGAGCAGAGAGGAACCCGGACGAGACTCTGCCCTTCAGCACAGCCTCGTCCGCAGAGGTAGACAGACCCGAACCCGTTTATGCGGGTTCTACGAGGAGTTTTGGCCGAGCCTACGGGCTCCGATGACCCACGTTAAACTCGGCCTTGTGCCGCATCTACCCTCGTGGGAGGGGGCTTCTAAATATTAACAGTGGAATAGATTTGTTCCAGCTGTGCCGGTCAAATTCTCTGGCAACGGGCAAAGAGGATCCCCAGACGAACCTATGTCGAAGAGCAGAGTCTCGTTTCAGGAAACAGCTACCCGACCCCTTTTTATACAGGTTCTACGGGGAATTTTTGGCCGAGTCTACGGGCTCGGATTGTGCCATATTAAAATCGGCCTTGTTCCACATCCTACCTTGTGGGGAGGCTTGAAAAATATAAACAGTCGAATAGATTCAATTCACTAGTAATGTAATACTCTTCTGTTGGGTTTTCTGTTTAATATATGATATATCTGTAACACTTGTTTTATTTCTTTAACTGTTTACTTGGTCACAACAAACATCCTGGCTTCGGGTAGCGAGGAACCCAGACGAGGCTATAACGAAGGGTAGAGTCTCGTCTAGGGAGGTAGACAAACCCAGCCCCGATTATGCGTAGGTTTTGCCCGAGCCTACGGCCTCGGTTTTACCCCACGTAAAAATGGGCCTTGTGCCGCATCCTGCCTTGTGGGGAGGTTTGGTAAATACTGAGTAACGATTTCAATCTATATTGGATATCTCACAAATCTATCCTTGTACCAGACTTACAGGAACTTCGTCAAAACGTTATATTTGTATTAGTTGTCGTAGTATTATTCTGTTCCGAGATTAAATATTAATTTCGGACCGACGTATTAGTTTTCACATTTGGCTTTATCGCCTTTATTAGTAGAAACCATCTCCTTCTGATGTACCAAAGAATGTCAAATCAGAACGAAATTAAAAAAAAATGAGTCCACAAATCGAAGGGACGATGTAATACAAAATTGATAGAATTGAAAGTCAACGTGAAAATGTCGTGAACGATGAAAGAATCGATATGGAAACAGAAAATAATGACGAAAACCATTCCAGCCAATAAAATGTCAAGAAGGTTTAGCGGTCATTGAGCGAAAAGAGAATAACATCAATCGGGAAAAAAATCGACGAAACAAAAGACGTCAGCTCTAGCATGGCATGAGAGTAAAGATAATGGACAAAAACGCGTACGAAGTTTAGAGAATATGTGTAGAATAGGAGAAAAACAAAAACAAAGGGTCGAGGAAGATAAAATATGGCAAGGAAAAGAAAATGAAATATAGAAGAAAGAAACAAAATATGTAGAATTCAAATAAATTATCGAGCTGTATAGAGAAGAGAGAACAATGATAAAATATGAGAAGGAAATAAAAAACATGAAAACGAAGTCATATAAAATAAACAAATGACTATATTCAAAAGAAGAAAACGGTCTTAATGATTGTCGAACTTATTAGTCAAAAGAGGAAACAGATTCAGTGATGGCCGTTAGCACATCGGCGTTAGAGCTGCAGAAACGGAAGAAATATTGTTTATCGAAAGAAAATCGTAGGAAGTAAAATATTTAACCAGTTTACCGTTGATTAGAGTCTCAAATACTTTTCACAAAAGAACTAATAACTCATACAGAAGGTTAATTCAAGGGGTCAAAACGTGGACGAACAACAAAAAAGAAGAATTAAAATGTAAAATGACAACGAGAAAAAGAAAATACGAACTCGAATATAAATGATGGAAAATCTTATTTCATGTGGAGTGTGCGATCTTTACTCTCCTCAACTTTCTAACCGTTATACCTCATAGCATTGTTACCTTTTTACTATCCATGCCGACCTCTCTTCTGGCACCCATTTACACAACGTTAGGTAGGTCATTCTGTTTCGTTGTACCTCTTTTGCCTTCATTAGGTTCAATGAGTGTCGATTTTTCCAAGCGTTCTTTCCTCATTATCTGTTTGAGATGTTCAATCGCTTCTTTCTGATTATAAGTATACTTTAAATCCTCGATTTAGCCTATCTCTCGAATAAGCACCCACTTTCTCGAATGAAAAACAAGGGCCCCTCTCAAATAAGTCCTACTGATCGATTAAACGAATATATTTAAGAAAGGAGATAGGACGCTTAAATCTGGGAGTTTAATTTTAATTTAATGAAAATATGTTTTAAGTAAACGGTGTATATATAGAAAGCATCTTTTTGTTTCGATTTTCCTTAAAACTATCTTGTTGATCCGTCCACATTACATTTTTGTACAGCCTCATTTCTCTTGCCTCAAATCTCCTCTGTGAGGAAACTGTCTAGCATTCAATGCTATGTAGGAAAATTGATATTGTATTGCTGTGTAGTGCTATTATATTTTTCTAATTAAATTTTATTTCCGTTTCTTTTGCTATTCCAAGAGGCATTCAGATTTCGATGTCACATTTGCAATGTTTGTAAAAACACTTGCAAGCTTAAATAAAGAATGGAAGAAAGAATGAAAAAAGGAAATAAAGAAAGAAACAAGAAAGAAAGAAAGAAAAATTGTAATAAGAAAGAGAAAACGTGAGAATGAAAGATCGAATGAGTAGCAGTAAAGAAAGAAAGAAAGAAAAAAGTAAGAAAGAAACAAAGAAAGAAAGGATGAAAAGCTAGACAGAAAAAATCCAAAAAAGAAAGAAAGAAAAAATAACAGGAAAGTGCAAAACGAAAGAAAGAAGGAAAGAAAGAAAGAAAGAAAGAAAAGGAAATTGTAATAAGATAGAGAAAACGTAAGAAAGAAAGAACGAATGAGTAGCAGTAAAGAAAGAAAGACAGGAAAGAAAAAAGCCCCAAAATAAGAAGAAAAGAAAGAAAGAAATAATATCAGGAAAGAGAAAGAAAATGAAAGAAGAAAGGAAAGAAAGAAATAATATCAGGAAAGAGAAAGAAAATGAAAGTAGAAAGGAAAGAACGAAAAGTAGCAGGAAAGATTTGAAAGATAGAACGAAAGAAAGAAATAAGATAGAAAGAAAGAATTACAGGAAAAGTATAGAATGAAAAAATCAAAAAGGAAAGAAAGTAAGAAAGAGTAGTAGGAAAGTAAAAATAAATAAATAAAATAATAAAAAGAATAACAGGAAAGAGAAAAATGAATGAAAGAAAGAAAGAAAGAAAGAATGAATGAATTGAAGAAAAGAAAAAAATGCGAAATAGAATGAAAGTGTAGTAGGAAAGCATAAAAATAAAATCGAAGTATAAATGAAAGAAAAAGAATAACTGCACAGAGAAAAATGAAAGAAACACAGGACGAATGAGAGAAAGAAAGAATAGAAGGAAAGAGAAAAATGAAAACCTAAAAGCCTAAGAGAAAGATTGAGAAAAAGAAAGAAAGAATAAAAGCAAAATGTAAAAAAGAGAGAAAGTGTAGTACGAAAGCACAAAATGAAAGCAAGATGAAATGAAGACAAAAGAAAGAATTACAAGAAAGCGAAAGAAAAGAAAGAAAGAAAAAATAAAGAGTAATAGGAAAGAGAAACATTAAAGCCTGAAAGAAGGAAAGAATGAATGAATGGGTAGAAGGAAAAATGCAAAAAAAAAAGAAAAAATAGCAGGACAGCATAAAAGGAAAGTTAACAGAAATAAATGAAAATTGAAAGAAAGAAAGAAAGAAAGAAAGAGAAAGAAAGAATAACAAGAAAGAGAAAAAGAAAGAAAGAAAGAACAGGAAAGAGAAAGAAAGAAAAAATAATACCAGGAAAGAGAAAAAACAAAGAAAGAAAAACAGGAAAGAAAGAAAGAAATAAATGAAGAATAACAGGAAAGAGAAAAAACAAACAATGAAAGAAAAACAGGAAACAAAGAAAGAAAGAAATAAATAAAGAAAGAAAGAACGAGTAGCAAGAAAGAGAAAAAATGAAAGGCTGAATGAAGAAAGAAAAATCAATGAAATAAAGCAAAAGAAGAAAAAATGAGTTATATTAGGATGAGGGAGAATTTGAATAATGTTTGGCAGCATACAAAGTTGATCAGTGAGCGTGCATGTGGGCATTTGATTTACGGAATACGAAGAACATTGATAATCTACCAATTCTGACTTATCAATAGACGTAACATTTACTCTGGGCTCTTTGAAGTCAGCATAGATCCTCAGTAGGGAAACTCAGTCTGTTTATCTATTAACGCTTCGACGCAATTCAGATCTAATCGAATGGCAATTAGACGGGACTAAAGTCTACCAAAATAGTTGAACCGAAAGATATATGCGGGACGATGTGCAAGTAGAGAAAGTCACTATCAGATTTTAACATGCAATTCAATGTTTTTACCATAAATTTAGCATTATCCCACAAATATTGGTACAATTTCCAAGATATATTTATATGTGCAATATTATATGAGTTTAAGCCCGTGTAAAAAAATTATTAAAAAACTGACGGTTACATCTAGAGAGTGCAACAATAAAACTGTAAGACCTTCTTGCCAATCGAATGGCACACTTAAATTCATGCAGAGGATGTATTAAGAAGACCAACTTATCAGAACATTTGCCATGGAAATATGTAGAAAAGACAGAAGGAAGCCACATCATGATGAGAGAAAGGTCCTGAAATCTAGACGTTATTTCAAGATCGATTACATTACAGGCCCATCTTTGAATATTGTCAAGAATCACGATATATAGAGTAGAAGCAGCAACCCAGATGTGGCAGTAATATCCAATGCACCGACGAACTGACGATTCATAAACATGCAAGAAGGATTCAGACGTTTGGAACGAGAAAGTGAATCAACACTGTGAGTTTTACTCTTAGCGATTGATTCGATATAACCACTCTATTAATGTCAGTGGAAAACGTAACCCCAAGGAGAAACGTATGCCCAAATTGTGCTCTCCCGAAGTTTAACATCAGACATGCTGATTGCAAGTAAAAAGGTCATCTGCATAAATTCCTATTTCGGAACTGATGACATCATGTAAAATGAGGATAAAGAGTGTAGGTTCGATCATATATCCCTGGAGGACGCCAACAATAATATGAAATGAACACAAAGAGTGTCTTTTCAACACGGTCTTGATTACATAATTCATGAAGAAGTATTCGATAGGGCCAAATATTCTTTCAGAAACACTGTAAAACTTGGGCATCTGTTAAAGCAAAACCCAATCGAACTTGAGAAATTTGAGAAATCAAAAGCAACAGCCCGAGCTTCGCCGTGCTTATCTAAAGCCTAACAGAGAAATACAGTGATAGTCATTAACACATCGTCAGGAGACATAGAGAAATAGACACCATATTGTTTATTCGACGTATATTAGAGATTCTTATACGTTGTCAAAAAGAGGTAAGAGACTAATGGGTTGATAATTCGCGGGGAGAGATGGTTCTTCAGGGTTATTGAAGGCTAAACATACAGAAGAAAATTTCAAACAAGTTGGAAAGCCAGACGTATTGAGTTATTTATTGTAATGTTTTAGAAACATAAGACAGTTCAGGAGCATATTCCTTTCGGACAATTGCAGGGATACCGTCGAATTCTTTAAAGCCTGGTTGAGACTTAAGATAGAAATAATGACAGAAACTATAGTGGGTAAATCAAGCAGAGATACACCAGACAATTCGAGATAGGAGGCGGATGAGAATCTCACAGCAAAGCACGCTGCATTTGTTTGCAATAAATGACAATACTTATGAAGACCAGGTATATTTTGTCGTATCAGTCGGAATCTCCACAAAGATCTGCATAAATGCCTACTTGGGAGCTGATGACATCGGGAGGGTATTTCTGAAGATCAGAAACAGGGTAGATCCAAGTATGGAGCCCTTGGTAAATCCTGCGTTATTATGAAATGATCTGGAAACATGTCCGTTTAGCACGGTCTTGATTACACGATTTGTTAGAAACGATTTAATTAAGCCAAACATTTGTCCCGTGATACCGTAACCTTCGAGATATCTAGAGCCACATTCCCAGATTCATGTAGATAAGGACATCCAAAATTGTCCTAGTAAAATGTCCTCACTACGGAACAGGCACTAAACATTCACTAATCCCCATGAGTTGTCTTATTCTCAAATATCCACCTAACTGTGAACACTTACTTGGGCTAAAGCACACTTCTTACAACGTGCATATTAGTGTCATCGCAAAAGGTGCTGCAAGGAACTACCTAACTCCCGCTGATCAGCTTTATCTTTACGAGATTCAGATCAGACCAGTAATAGACCATTGCTATCATATTTGGGTTGGTATTGCCCAAAATTTATTTAAAGCTTCGACAGTGTTCAAAATTGCTTACGCATTTATGAGTGATGCATTATTCTCCACACGGTCACACTTATTCCACAGTTGAAACGTTGCTAGCCTATTACTAATCTATCGCGATAAGTATGGCAGATGTTCTCTAGCTCCCACCTTCACATCTAGGACCCGATAATACATGTTACCCCTGCCACACCATCCCTGTTCCCTTTGTGTTCATTTGACGAGGACAAAATTCTATTCAACTTCTTCCTCAGAAGTGTTGATTTCTTAAGCAGGCTCCCGAGAGGATACTTTCCTGAGGACTATAATCTTGTCTTCTTTTAGTCAAGCATAAACGGGTATATATCCAACAACTTATGATATGCATTTCTTACTTCCTGCTTACTCCTCCTTTACAAAATCTCACTCAGTAATCGCCTGGGTATTGATTTGATTGATTCCTTCGTTTTCTACGGGTTACCAACCCTTTGCAGTTTATTTAAAGCCATAAAATAGTTTCAGATTGTGTTGTAACCTAGAAATGGTTACTGAAAGAGAAATAACCAAAACGGAGGTTGGGAATGAAATGGTAATCTTTATAACATCACAAAATACAAACCTCGCCAGCGGCGTGAATTAGGTAAACCACTGTTAGTGGTGCACTACTTAAATAGCATATTACCCCCACTTACAATAGAGTCCAACGTATTTATTAAAATTTGGACATGCACGTGTGTGTTCAAATGTACGGTATATAACAGATTTTAAGAAACGTTTTTGAGATAATATTGGTTTTAGTGATACAACTCTTGCTAATTAACCCATAGCTAGGGCAGCAGAAGGGGTTTCATACATTTCCAAGGGGTACTTGCGCGTAAGTGATTATAATGAAACCTACTCGAGTTGCGATTCAGCTCTTTAATTATCAGTTTCGAACCATTATGGATAAGACGTCGGAGGAACGAGTTCGAATTCCAGTTGGGTTCGTTATATTCACTTACGCGCAAATAAAACGTGGAAAGCTGTGAATCCACTTTTACTCCCCAAATTATAAGTGAAATATTAGTAATTGTATGGGAAAATCCTTATTAGTAATACAATCCAAAAACTAATTCCTGCTTTAAATAAACTACAAAAGGTTGATAAGCCGTAAAAAAACCCCAAATCAATCAATATAACCACGAAAAAATATACTTTAATATATGGTAATTTTTTAAGCGTAGCTTAGATGTGGCACAAGCCCGGAAGTATGGGGCACCCAGGGAGGATCGAACTCACTATTCAGTCATAACAGATCCAGTGAGACAAGCTTGTTAATCATTACAGGACGACGAAGTTCCCGCAGGAAAGAAAGCTGAGAATTGTTTTATAGTCTTTACAACCTTTCAGATAGCAAATCAATCGTTGCTTTCGGCGCATGCGTACACTAAAAAAGAATAATTTTTAAATCATGTTACAGATTTCGCATAAAATCTTTTGTAGGAATGCAAGGGAAAAATTCCCCAAATAATTTTGCATTTAATAAATTTTCAATGTCGCCAGTTGCATCTTACACTACGCATGCTCAATGAGTGGCTTTCTGTCGCAAGAACTAATAGAAAACCGACATCATAATTAATAACAAACTCACGCAGGGAGCGGTGTAGATTTTTTGTCAAAGATATTTTAGTTTGCTTAAAAAAATAAATGGAAATCAAGAAAGCAGTTAATAAAATAAGATCAACTTCGGCAGTTCCATTTTCAAAAGATACATGTTTAATTGAGTTTTAAAACGACTTGTTGGTACTTTTTCTTCTGCTTCATAGTTCAGGAGCCAAATTAATATTTGGCTTTTAGTAATTTTTTGAAATTTTTGTTACGGAATGCATATAAATTAATATTAAAAAAATATAACATGGTGCAAGATTTTAACGCTAAACTGTATCAGCATAAAGGCAGTGACGAAACGAAATTAAATTCATCGAGTAAGATTTGATTTCACTAGGACCGATCATCTAATATGTTAGCATTAGCTTATTCAACAAGAAATTGTCAATTTGAAGTTTTAAATATTCATAGTTTTTATGCAAAACGTAACATATTTTCTGTTGATATTCTTTTTTAATTAAGATATTATGGGTTCAGTAAAAATTAATTTCAAATCATTAGATTTTATGACAATATTCTAAGCAGATTGTGGAGTACAGCATACCCGTATAAAAATGAGAATTTAATGTGGGATACACTGTCCACAAAAGACACGCAAATTTCATGAAAAGACAACACGATAAGGAATGTTTGTAGAAAAATAGAATATAGTATATTTAATAACATTCATACAGAATAAACAAATTTGTATATTAATGTCCCTTGTTTGCATAAAAGATAAATGCTTTTTAGGTCATTTAAGTAAATGTGATTTGAATAAAAAAATATGTGTCCACTGTTTTTCAACGGAGATAAAAATGTATGTTTCTTGTTTTTGTTGTATCCGCCGAGTTTGGTGAAAAAGGAAAAAGGGGCGATCAATTTAAGTTGAAAAAAAGAGTGTGAATGAGAAATAAAAGATAAGAGGAAAATGTACTTATCGGGTGGAATTGTTTTTGGAGTCAGTTGTAAATTTGTTGTTGTTGTTGTTCTGCTTTCCTATCCCACTTACTGTTGTAGGTGCCGGGTTGAGTCAGTGATGGACTTGACTGTCAGTCCTATGTCCTATTTGATATCTGCGCCCTTCTGACTCTGATTGATTTGAGTCTCTCTATTTATGGCTGACTTCCTTTTCACACTGGCACGTAACTTTTTTCATTGGTCAGAAAATTAATTTCACACCTTATTGCGAAAAAATGTTTTTAATCGTTTTGATCCGATTTTGCGGGTGTGCAAATCGACTTTGTGTTTTCAGTATTTTGTTGGGATAGGATACAAATCCTATGAGATAATGAAAGTCTTTTCTTGGCTATCTCATTTCAACTTGTAATTCCAGCGACGTATTCAGGAAGGTTCGAGAGATATAAATTCCTCATTTCAACAAAGCTTTTACTGACAGTGCAGTAGTTTTATGGTTTTAATAATGAAACTAAAGTTGGATAATATTTGGAAAGATAAATAGGTAAGAAAATTAAGATATTTTAAATTATGAATGACTATACAGCGTCATCAGAAAAAATGATATTATTTCCCAAGAAAAAAATCTAAAGGTGGCCCGAAAGTCTTTTTACCCCCGCAACAAAAAAAAGTAATGAGGACAATAAAAGAACAAGTCATACATTAAAACAAATCACGTGAAATGTATTCAGTTTATTCACTTTCATTGACGCTGTCATCACATCGAGAAGGTCGGTATGAACGCCATCATTTTCGTGTTTGACATCTGCAATAGAAACTTATATATGGGCGACAAATTTTTTGGACTAACCTGAACAATGGGAAAAAAAGCTCCAAACATAATAAAAATAGAATATTATCATTAAAATAATCAACATATTATCACTGAAATGTGATAGGAAGAGGTAGGTGCCGCTAGAAAGTCGCTAAAAATGAAACCAAATTGTGGTCGAAAATTCTTGTCACCCCTTATCAGAAACAGTAATGCGAACAATAGAAAAAGTAATACAGTAATATAAATCATATGTACGGGATTCAGCTTATTCACTTTCATTGACGCTGTCATCACATCGAGAAGGTCGGTATGAACGCCATCATTTTCGTGTTTGACATCTGAAATAGAAACTTATATATGGACGGCAAAACTTTCGGACTAACATGTACAATGAAAACAAAAACACACCCAACATAATAAAAATAGAATATTATCATTAAAATCATCAAAATACTATGTTTGAAATGAGATAGAAAGAAGTAGGTGCCGCTAGAATGTCGCTAATAATGAAACCAAATGGTGGTCGGAAAGTCTTGTCACCAATTTATCAGAGAAGAACAATTAAGACAAATCACCTGTAATGAATCCAGTTTATTTCCTTTCGTTGACGCTATCACACATCGAGAAGGTCTGCATGAACACCATCATTTTCGTGGCGAAAAATGATGCGGCGCCATGTCCTATGTGATATTTTACGAAACTGTGATTTGTTGATTGCTGCAAAGGCTCTCCGAACGGCGTCCTTCAACTGATGGGTATTATGGTATCGTTCTTGTGAAACTCTCTCCTTGATAATACATCACAGAGCGTTGAAATAGAAAATTATATTATGTAGGGGTAACATTCAGAACACCTCGTACACTAGCGAGACTAATGTGCCATGATTTGAGATCTCTAGCATTAACAAAAGACATGGCTACATTACACTTTCTTACTAATCAATACTGGATAAATGTTGTATAAATAGTAAATACCAGTTAAAAGCAATTAAATTCTGAGTTCTATTAAAACACAGTCAAAATGAATATCAATTATTCAGACTCTTAACCTCAATAAGATTTTGTCTCGCTAATGTAGATTTTAATGATTACTTAATATTATATATATATATATATATATATATATATATATATATATATATATATATATATATATATATAAATACATACATACATACACACACAAAAACATACATATATATATATCAGGTCATCCCATAAGTTCAGTCCGAATTTTGAATAAAGAAAACAAGTGACCAAATGTTACATTTAATTACAGATTCAATCAACAATGTATTTTCCCTTATTATCTATGACTTCCTTCCATCTATTAACAAGTTTACTAATTCCATTACTGTAACATTCTTTTGGCTTTGAGTCGAAGAACTCACAAATGTCAGTTTTAACCTCTTCCTGTGTTACGAAAGCTGTTTCTTCCAAATGATTCTGTAAGCTACGAAACAAATGGTAGTCTGAAGGAGTCAGGTCGGGAGAATAATGTGGATGAGGAATTTTCTCCCAACCAAGTTCTTCGATCTTTTGTGACGTGATTCTTGCTGTGTGTGGTCGCGCGTTGTCCTGATGAAACATCACCCGTTTTCGATTCACTAGAGCAGGTCTTTTTTCCACAAAGCTTGGTTCAAACGCTCTAATTGCTGACAGTATAGTTGAGCATTAATTTTTGCATTAGGTGGTAAGAATTCAAAGTGGATTTTTCCTTGGCAATCCCACCAGATTGAAAGAAGGACATTTTGCCCATGAAGTTCCCTTCTCGGTTGTGGCTGGGGTCCTTCCCCTTTACCAAGCCACTGTCTACGACGCTTAACATTTCGATAAAAGAACCATTTTTCGACGCCAGTCACAAGTCTATCCAAAAAAGGTGAAACAATTTGGCGAGGATCGAGAGAAGTACAGGTGTCAACTCGGGATTTGAGGTTGTTTTCAGACAATTCATGAGGCACCCATTTTCCAAGTTTATGAACTTTTCCAAGTTGTTGAAGATGACGATGAACAGTTGTATGGTTTGAACTGAGAACCACTGCCAATTCCTCAACTGATAATTTTATTGTTCTCTGAAAATAAAATTTGATCAGTGTAAATGCATCTAAACATAAAAATAACGTTCAGCTTCATTAGACATTATAAAATACTTTTTAAATTTGGTTCATTTTAACAAAAAGTTTAAATTCGTACAGAACTTATGGGATTATATATATATATATACATGCTAGCCAAAATGCTGCCTGTCACAAAGTATTTTGTATGAAAATGATGTTCGATTTTAAATGATTGACATAACTAGTGGAGAGAAATGATGCATTTCAATATTACTCAATGATCGGATTTTCACTGATTGGACGGATGTCGAGACAAAGAGGGGACATCAAGAAAAGCCAGGTTATCTTTACTGTAGTTTTTTTTTATGAACTGTTCAAAGATAAAGAGTTCTTCGATTTATCATAATTTTATCTAAAACGTTCCATCAGTTAATACATCTACATAATAAATTTGTAGTCTCTGTCTGTTTGCTATCGAACTCTTCCTGGGGTTTTGTAGATAGACACTCATAAACATATATATTCTGAAATTAAATTACGCAAGGTACTTGGATAAGTATAATTCATTAAAATTCTCGTAGTCGGTCGCCATTTCTTTATGCCGTAGACTGGTTGTTAACTAACGCAATAGAACTCCGTCTATCCTGCTATTTAACCCATAGATAGGGCAAGTAGAGATAGAGTGATACATTTCTCAAGGGTATTTGCGCGTAAGTAATTGTAATTTGATCTCGGCTCTCCGATTTCACATTCCAAACCGTTATGCATTGTATCACGCTTTACTCACCGAGTAAGAAACAAAATATAGACATTTGAACTCGGACTATGTCGATAATGAATGGTATGCCTTTCTGTACTCCTTTATTCCTTATTTTATTTTATCGAATAAATTGCTCACAAAATTTAAACCTGTATTATATTTTCCCTAATTCCTACTGTTTTCTTGAAAAGATTTTTGATTGTATAGATTGGGCATCCGTACATATCCATACTGATACTCCTTGCTTCCAAGCATTTTAATTTCTTTTTTACAAGAGAGAATTCCACTAAGAATCTTATTAAATATGATTTATTTAATCACTATGTTCATCTAACGCAAGTTTATTCACTGTATCGCGCCAGAAGGTTTTTCTCGACTGAGACCGTCCTTCAAATCTACCAGTCGTCCTTGCATTGAATACTGCTATCATATATGGACTGCTGCCCTCGATGTTCATCTGGATGTCCTGGACAAAATCCAG
Source organism: Acanthosepion esculentum (assembly GCA_964036315.1). NCBI lineage: Eukaryota > Metazoa > Mollusca > Cephalopoda > Sepiida > Sepiidae > Acanthosepion > Acanthosepion esculentum. Next base: position 8,774,599 of record OZ038496.1, read on the forward strand.
AGACGGATATGCAATGTTATAGGTACTGATCTGGAATCTCGTCTACAGTTACGTTCTCACAGACGTGATGTGGCTTCCCTCTTTTCTACTAATATTTTCATAGCAATTGCTCTGACGAGTTACTTTCACTGATAGCCGAATTGCATGGATTTAAGCGTGCTACTAGGTTGGCATCTCAGCCTCACCATTTCATTGTCGAAACAATTAAATATAATCGCCATTTCTACTTCAACAGCTTCTTCTCTCTCACCTCCCGTCACTGGAACCCCTTCCTTTTACATGATTCCTTAATATATAATCTTCAAATATTCAAATGTAATGTCAATCGACATCTTCTGATGCCTTGATCCTGATCCCCCTCCTTCTCTATATCCTTTCCTCAAACACCCCTCTTTACTCTTGCTCTCACTCTCTGTAACCCCTTGAGTGCTAGTAATTTCCAGTCCTGACTAAGACAAGGATCCGTCTTGGCACCTATGTTTTTCGCTTTGTATCTGGCTTCCCTGATGGTTATAATCTTCAAATATTCAAATGTAATGTCAATCGACATCTTCTGATGCCTTGATCCTGATCCCCCTCCTTCTCTATATCCTTTCCTCAAACACCCCTCTTTACTCTTGCTCTCACTCTCTGTAACCCCTTGCGTGCTAGTAATTTCCAGTCCTGACTAAGACAAGGATCCGTCTTGGCACCTATGTTTTTCGCTTTGTATCTGGCTTCCCTGATGGTTCTAATCTTCAAATATTCAAATGTAATGTCAATCGACATCTTCTGATGCCTTGATCCTGACCCCCTTCCTTATCTATATCCTTTCCTCAAACACCCCTCTTTACTCTTGCTCTCACTCTCTGTAACACCTTGAGTGCTAGTAATTTCCAGTCCTGACTAAGACAAGGATCCGTCTTGGCACCTAAGTTATTCTCTTTGTATCTGGCTTCCCTGATGGTTCTAATCTTCAAATATTCAAATGTAATGTCAATCGACATCTTCTGATGCCTTGATCCTGACCCCCTTCCTTATCTATATCCTTTCCTCATACACCCCTCTTTAATCTTGCTGTCACTCTCTGTAACACCTTGAGTGCTAGTAATTCGCAGTCCTGACTAAGACAAGGATCCGTCTTGGCACCTAAGTTATTCTCTTTGTATCTGGCTTCCCTGATGGTTCTAATCTTCAAATATTCAAATGTAATGTCAAACGACATCTTCTGATGCCTTGATCCTGACCCCCTTCCTTATCTATATCCTTTCCTCATACACCCCTCTTTAATCTTGCTGTCACTCTCTGTAACACCTTGAGTGCTAGTAATTTGCAGTCCTGACTAAGACAAGGATCCGTCTTGGCACCTAAGTTATTCTCTTTGTATCTGGCTTCCCTGATGGTTCTAATCTTCAAATATTCAAATGTAATGTCACTCGACATCTTCTGATACCTTGATCCTGATCCCCCTCCTTCTCTATATTCTTTCCTCAAACACCCCTCTTTACTCTTGCTCTCACTCTCTGTAACCCCTTGAGTGCTAGTAATTTCCAGTCCTGACTAAGACAAGGATCCGTCTTGGCACCTAAGTTATTCTCTTTGTATCTGGCTTCCCTGATGGTTCTAATCTTCAAATATTCAAATGTAATGTCAATCGACATCTTCTGATGCCTTGATCCTGACCCCCTTCCTTATCTATATCCTTTCCTCATACACCCCTCATTAATCTTGCTGTCACTCTCTGTAACACCTTGAGTGCTAGTAATTTGCAGTCCTGACTAAGTCAAGGATCCGTCTTGGCACCTATGTTATTCTCTTTGTATCTGGCTTCCCTGATGGTTCTAATCTTCAAATATTCAAATGTAATGTCAATCGACATCTTCTGATGCCTTGATCCTGACCCCCTTCCCTATCTATATCCTTTCCTCAAACACCCCTCTTTAATCTTGCTCTCACTCTCTGTAACACCTTGAGTGCTAGTAATTTGCAGTCCTGACTAAGACAAGGATCCGTCTTGGCACCTATGTTTTTCGCTTTGTATCTGGCTTCCCTGATGGTTATAATCTTCAAATATTCAAATGTAATGTCAATCGACATCTTCTGATGCCTTGATCCTGACCCCTTCCTTATCTCTATCCTTTCCTCAAATACCCCTCTTTACTCTTGCTCTCACTCTCTGTAACCCCTTGAGTGCTAGTAATTTCCAGTCCTGACTAAGACAAGGATCCGTCTTGGCACCTAAGTTATTCTCTTTGTATCTGGCTTCCCTGATGGTTCTAATCTTCAAATATTCAAATGTAATGTCAATCGACATCTTCTGATGCCTTGATCCTGACCCCCTTCCTTATCTATATCCTTTCCTCATACACCCCTCATTAATCTTGCTGTCACTCTCTGTAACACCTTGAGTGCTAGTAATTTGCAGTCCTGACTAAGTCAAGGATCCGTCTTGGCACCTATGTTATTCTCTTTGTATCTGGCTTCCCTGATGGTTCTAATCTTCAAATATTCAAATGTAATGTCAATCGACATCTTCTGATGCCTTGATCCTGACCCCCTTCCCTATCTATATCCTTTCCTCAAACACCCCTCTTTAATCTTGCTCTCACTCTCTGTAACACCTTGAGTGCTAGTAATTTGCAGTCCTGACTAAGACAAGGATCCGTCTTGGCACCTATGTTTTTCGCTTTGTATCTGGCTTCCCTGATGGTTCTAATCTTCAAATATTCAAATGTAATGTCAATCGACATCTTCTGATGCCTTGATCCTGACCCCCTTCCCTATCTATATCCTTTCCTCAAACACCCCTCTTTAATCTTGCTCTCACTCTCTGTAACACCTTGAGTGCTAGTAATTTGCAGTCCTGACTAAGACAAGGATCGGTCTTGGCACCTATGTTATTCTCTTTGTATCTGGCTTCCCTGATGGTTATAATCTTCAAATATTCAAATGTAATGTCAATCGACATCTTCTGATGCCTTGATCCTGACCCCCTTCCTTATCTATATCCTTTCCTCAAACACCCGTCTTTAATCTTGCTGTCACTCTCTGTAACCCCTTGAGTGCTAGTAATTTCCAGTCCTGACTAAGACAAGGATCGGTCTTGGCACCTATGTTATTCTCTTTGTATCTGGCTACCCTGATGACTATAATCTTCAAATATTCAAATGTAATGTCAATCGACATCTTCTGATGCCTTGATCCTGACCCCTTCCTTATCTATATCCTTTCCTCATACACCCGTCTTTAATCTTGCTGTCACTCTCTGTAACCCCTTGAGTGCTAGTAATTTCCAGTCCTGACTAAGACAAGGATCCGTCTTGGCACCTATGTTATTCTCTTTGTATCTGGCCTCCCTGATGGTTATAATCTTCAAATATTCAAATGTAATGTCAATCGACATCTTCTGATGCCTTGATCCTGATGCCCCTCCTTCTCTATATCCTTTCCTCATACACCCCTCTTTACTCTTGCTCTCACTCTCTGTAACCCCTTGAGTGCTAGTAATTTGCAGTCCTGACTAAGACAAGGATCAATCTTGGCACCTATATTATTCTCTTTGTATCTGGTTACCCTGATGACTATAATCTTCAAATATTCAAATGTAATGTCAATCGACATCTTCTGATGCCTTGATCCTGATTCCCCTCCTTCTCTATATCCTTTCCTCAAACACCCCTCTTTACTCTTGCTCTCACTCTCTGTAACCCCTTGAGTGCTAGTAATTTCCAGTCCTGACTAAGACAAGGATCCGTCTTGGCACCTATGTTATTCTCTTTGTATCTGACTTCCCTGATGGTTATAATCTTCAAATATTCAAATGTAATGTCAATCGACATCTTCTGATGCCTTGATCCTGATCGCCATCCTTGTATTTGTACTTTCCTCAAACACCCCTCTATACTCTTGTTTTCACTCTCTGTAACCTCTTGCGTGTTAGTGGCACTCCCGCCTTGCTTAGAGTGAAATGTTTAAAAAAAAAACATTTAACAGTTTTTTGAACGGACTCCTTACGAAGATAAATTGATGTCAATTTTGATTAAATGAACAAATCAAACAATAACACTGTTTTCTATTTGATTTTCACTTTAATAAAATGTCCAAGAAAAATTCATAAGAAGTTAATAATTTTCTACTAAACATTCCGATAATTAAACAAAATACAAACTATGAAATGAAAGAAAAATATTTCATCCAAGACAGATTTTAATTAAAGAAAACCAAAGAAAACAAAAACAGGAATTAAGAATTCAGACGATAAACACTGACGTTGCATTTAAATATTTCAAGATCGAATTGACTGAAAACCAAGAAAGAGTCACAAGATAGAAAAGGTACTATTAGAATAGAACTTAGTTACAACTATAGCCATTTCAACTGTAAAATGATGATACTTTTACAGTGATCTAATAGCGCGCTTCAACTTGGATGAGAACATTTACTGTGGACATATTTATGGAGGCAGAAGAAAGCTACATTACATTAGGTAGAGGAAAGATTAGATACCAGGTCAAGACCATAGTAGATTATTCATTGAATGTTATCAAGAGTAACTAATTACATAGCCGAAATCCCTGCATCAGTATTTAATACATGGATGAATATATAGCTGGCCACTCGTATTCGAGGATAGCTGTCTACTGGGGCGGCTTGCCAATCCCTATTGCAGACGCTTGCTCAGGCGCATTTGCGTTAATTCAACATCCACAGAGCTCACCTGTAGTTTATACTGAAACTAAGCTGAGCATAACTTAGTTACAGATTCTGGGAAAGAGGGTATTTTCTAGCATGATCAACAATTTGAACAAGACCGGTACACTCAAGAAGATGGCACACTCAAGTCATCGACGCCCCCGAGGGTTCCGTCTGCCAAATTTCAATCACAACGGTCAACAAGTGGTATAGTATTCAGGCACTGGGATCGACCATGCTGAGATTCGAACCCGGGTCTCATGGTCAGAATGCGAACGTTCTAACCACTCGGCCATATGCATGGATGTATAGTAGATTTATAAATGCGTAACACAGATTTTTCTAGAAAAATTTTCCCGCACGACTCGGTGAAGTAATATAATTATTAGCAGATCTAGCAACTAATTCAATATAATCTGTCCACTTCATGTCAGCGGGAAATGTTAACTCGGGAAGACGTTTTGGAGTCGTTACAATTAATACGCAATTTCTCGCCCCAGTTAACAACAGATTGTGGGTAATTTTTGAGATCAGCTGTCAATTTGACTATTTATCGAACTGATCAGACTTACTGTTAAGACGCAAATAGATTGTTTTGCTACTGATAGCTATTGATAACGTGTTCAGAACTGAAGACATCAATAAGTCCGTTGCTGAAAATTAGGAACATCTTAGGTCTAAAGTGTTAGGTGGGGAGAGGGGACTAAATTAATGGAAAAAAAAGATCTAGAAGTGTGGCCGTTCAAGACAATTTCATTTCGCTGTCTGTTGACAAAAATTGAATCAGGTCAAAAATTCTTCCAGAAATACCATAAATTTTCAATCATCTTGCCAAATCTTGTCAAACACCTTACAGGTATAAAAAGTAAAAACCCGAGCTTCACTATTCTTTAGTTCGGGTGAGAAGATACGTCCTTCATTTACGCACCTTTCTCTTTTTGTATATTCGCTGAACTCGTTCTCTACGGATATATTCCATATCTACACTCGTCGAATATTCTTTTTGACAAAATCCAAATTACTGTCATTATTACACCCTTTCTCTTTATTGTAGTATAGAGTGTGGAGAGTCATGTTCGTCTGTGTCATGAAAAGACGCGGTACAAAGAAGAAGAAGAAGAAGAAGAAGAAGAGGAGGAGGAGGAGGAGGAAGAAGAAGAAGAGGGGGAATAAGAGGAGGAGGATGAAGAAGAGTAGGAGGAAGAAGAATAAGAGAAGGAGGAAGAAGAAGGAGGAGGAAGAAGATGATGAAGCGGAGGAGGAGGAGGAGGAGGAGAAACAAAAAAAGAGGAGGCGGAGGATGAAGAAGAAGAAAAGGAGGAAGAAGAAGATGAGGAGGACGAAGATGATGATGATAAGAAGAAGAAGAATAGGAGGAGGAAGAAGAAGAAGAGGTGGGGGAGGAGGAAAAAGAATAAGAATATGAAGACGATGAAGAAGAAGAGGGAAAGGAGGAGGAGGAAGAAGCGGAGGAGGTGGAAGAAGAAGTAGAAGGAGGAGGAGGAGGAAGAAGAAGAAGAAGATGAAGAAGAAGAAGAAGAAGAAGAAGAAAAGGAGGAAGAAGTTGAGGAGTAGGTGGAGGAAGAAGAAGAAGAAGAAGATGAGGAAGAGGAAGAAGAAGAGGAGGACGAAGAAGAAGAATAGGAGGAGGAAGAAGAAGAGGAGGAGGAGGAGCCACACCCCGGTCAAAACTATAAGAATCGCCGGAAAGGTTTTCAGACCCGACCAGTGAAGGGGAACGCCTCTTCCTAACCTATCTGTGCCAAACGGTCATGACCAGTTTCCAGTATGTGCATAGGAGATGTGTCTCAAGAGTCAATGGCTTTATCAGTATGCGGAGGAACATCTGAGAGGAGGGTCGATTAACCTCAACATCCCCGGTGCAAAAAAAACCATAAGCCATTGCACTATTTTGCCTTGAATGTCACCATAAACCACATTTACTACAAAGGGCTCTTCTGACCACAGCGTTGCAAAATGCTCTAACTGCGTTAAATGGTGATAACAAGTCATTTTTTTCTTTCATTTCGATCTTAATTCATTTACACTGCATTTTTAAATAAAATGGAAACACGTCGTTGGAGTACTTCCATTCCTCATTCAATGTGAATATTTCCTTTTACATCGCAATACTTTTTTTCTTTTGAAATTTTAAATATATTCTTTTCTTTGTTACCAAAGAAATCATCCTGCAGCTTTTGGAATGCGTCCATGGCCACCCCAAAACGTCTACGGATCTCAGTGTCGCATTTACAGTCCTCTGTCAGAATGCTTCCCAGATAGTTAAACTTCCGAGTCTGCTTGATTCTAGTGTTGCCGACTTGCAAATCGCCTTTCAGGAACATCTTGAATAAATGGTGATAACAAGTCGTTTCTTTTTTTTCATTTCGATCTTAATTCAATTATACTGCCATTTAAAAAAAAATGGACACTCGTCGTTGTAGTTCTTCCATTCCTCATTCAATTTGTCTTTTACATCCCGATCCTTTTTACTTTTGAAATTTTAAATATATAAGTCTACAATTCGTCCTTGCTTTGAACTGCGGCTGGTTTAGTGCTCTTGCTATTTATTTAGAAAATCTTGATAATATCCACAGAGTAAACAGCAATGTTATGGATCCTGACCTGGCATCAAAGCTTTAGTCTTTTTCTCACCGCCGTAACCTAGCTTTCTACTGTCTTTTCTTATTAATACTTTCATGGTAATTTTTCTGATGACCTTTCCACCCAAGTACCTAGATTTTATGTATTTAAGAGCGATACTAGATTGGCGGCAATATTATTTCATTTTCCAGTTGACATGGATAGATGTAACCGTAATGTCTTTGCTAACAGTCTCTTCTATCGCACTCCTCGCTTGTATAACTCTCTTCCGGTTTCTTACTTCCTATGACAATCGTTATCTTCTGTCTTCTTAATTCCAGTTCTTTTATTGTCCTCTCTCCTTAATAGTAATTTTTCTCATATTCTCTAACACTCAGTAAACTCTTGGGTCCTAGTGGCTTTATTGCCTTTGTTCTTCAAAGATCTCAATGCAATGTCCACCGTTTTGTTCTCTCTTCTTAGTACTTGTTCTTTTATTGTCCTCTCTCCTTAATAGTAGTTTTTTCTCATATTCTCTAACACTCAGTACACCCTTGGGTCCTAGTGGCTTTATTGCCTTTGTTCTTCAAAAATTTCAATGCAATGTCAATCGCTATCTTCTGTCTTCTTATTAATTGCTTTTTATTGTTCCCTTTCCTTAATAGTAGTTTTTTCTCATATTCTCTAACACTCAGTAAACCCTTAGGTCCTAGTGGCTTTATTGCCTTTGTTCTTCAAAAATTTCAATGTAATGTCAATCGTTATCTTCTGTCTTCTTATTAATTGTTTTTTATTGTTCCCTTTCCTTAATAGTAGTTTTTTCTCATATTCTCTAACACTCAGTAAACCCTTGCATCCTAGTGGCTTTATTGCCTTTGATCTTCAAAAATTTCAATGCAATGTCAATTATTATCTCCTGTCTTCTGAATTCTTCTTCTTTTATTGTCCTCTCTCCTTAATGGTAGTTTCTCTCCTATTCTCTAATACTCACTACCCCCTTGAGTTATAGCGGCTTTATTTTCTTTGATCTTCAAAAATGTAAACGTAATGTCAAATATTATCTTCTCCCTTCTTAATTCTTGTTCATGTCTCGTCCTTTCTCTCTCCTTAATAGAAGTTTTTCGCATATTCACTAATAGTCACTGACCTGGTCATAGTGGCTTATTGCCTTTCTTGGGGTGAAATCATTAAAAATATTCTTATTGAATAAAAGATGCAACATAATGCATTAAATCATCTCTAGAAGTCAGTTGGCAAAAGAACGAGGTATTATCTTACGCATACATATTAACTTTTTGCCGGTTTGAAAACCTCTGAGTAAATGGTTGTGTCTATGAATTATTGCAATATGGCGCATTTTATTTGATATTCACAGAGACGGTGTAATATAAAACCTGGATTTTGTCAGAGGTTGGTAAGTTTTCCATGTCAAACGGACATGTTCAGATAGCCTGTGGGTATGAAATACTATATTACTGCTTATATTTCGTCTTATCCACTCGAGGCGAAATCTCTATGTCGCAGCAGGCTGTGTCCTCATGATGTGGATGGCTGGCAAATTATCTTATTTTGTCAGGGTCGCAATATTGATAAAGTATCGTTATAAATATCTCCTTTGTGGGGTTTTACGATTCGAGATGTGAGAATTGGTTTTTCAATTTGCGCTGATTAATTAGACGTAATCAGGCAAAATATCTGCATTTCCAAGTAGCCAGAATGCAGGTGAAATATTCTTCCTTCCTTGTGTTTAAAATGTACAACAGTACTGATTCATTTATGAGAATTAAGGAGGAAAATCTCGTTATCAAATAGCGTCTGTTATCAAGCAGATGACATAACCAGCATGATATCTTGATGATCTCTAAAGATCATGCAACCAACCAACTAATTAATATTTGATGTGGATATAGCATTATTATTATTATTTTTATTTTCTTTAATATCTGATGATTACACATTTCTTTCCGGGTCCCGCCCAGGGACCTAAGGTTGAAAATGCCATCATGGCACTTTCCACTGAAAAAAAAATCATTATATAGATAAAGCCCTTCGTAAAGTGTGGGCTGTACTTGTCAAAGCAATTTTTTGTATCTCTTTGAGGCATGGACTTCCAGGGATCCCTTCAATTAGTCTACTGGAAGTCCAAGGGATCCAACTACAACAGGGTTTGTTGATGTTCCCATGTCCCACATTTTTGAGATTTTTATTTCAAGGTCCTTGTATTTTGACAGCTTTTCAAAGATACATTGCAGTCTGCAGGGACTCCCTTATCAATAAGGTGACACTTATTTTGTTTGTGTTCTTTAATATCAATGTCTGGACGGTTGGCTTTGCTTGTTCTGTCAGTGTGTATTGTTTAGTCTCATAGAATTGTAACAGGTCCTATCTCCGTAACCGGGTCTGGGTGGTGTTCATATTATTATTATTATTATTATTATTATTATTATTATTATTATTATTATTATTATTATTGTTATTATCATTATTATTATTATTATTGTTGTTGTTATTATTATTATTATTATTATTATTATTATTATTATTATTATTATTATTATTATAAATGAATAAAAATAAAATATAAACTAATAATAATGAAAATAATAGAGAATATAAAATAAAACAGTGACATAAAAGTGTTGTGTAAAATAAATTAAGATAAATATAATAAAATAATCCCAGCATGCAACAAAAACTATTCCCGTCGGAATTACGTTGAATTCAATCTCTTTACCACGAACCTTGGGACGGGCAACATGTGTCCGAATTTTCTCTGTGATATGTCTTGTAATATGACGGAGTAACTTCTACTTTTATCACACGTAACATAAAACAATTGTAACCTAAAATATATACACACTAATCCACACACAATATATAGATAAATTCTATAAAATTAACATGAAATTTACTATGTTTTCCTATTATTTCTGTATGTTTGATTTCCTGTCAATTACGCTTTTATCTCCATGAACACGTAGCTAATTCCTTCTGCTATCATGTGAGTGAACTCATATAGACAACAGCATGAATGAAGGAGGTAATGTCTCGCGTATGAAAAATAAAATCGTACTTGTTGCTTTTGTCATTAACTAATAATATTCAACGCAGGTTAATTGCTAATATGTTAACATGCTCTTCCATATATGCCTGTTACTGACAAAACGTAGCGAATATCTATAAACATAACATGTGTGAAATTAACAGTTGCAAATTAGAAACATATCTATTTAATATGCATTATTTAAATTTACAAACATATTTACAATAATATCATGTATTAAGTTGGAAAAAAATCGTACTTAATCCTTCTTCCCAAAAGAATGGGTAGCAAAGTGGGCCCTGGCTGTCAAACTCTAAACTGGTAGCACTAATGAATAGAACTTACAGGGAAGAAATCCTATATATACAGTAGAATCCCTCAAATCCGGAGCGCTTCATATCCAGAATCTGGCACATCAAGAATCCCGCATATCCGGAATCCCGCATGGTAAAATAATTGACTGATTATGGATCAAGGTATATTACACATGGGGAATTACGGTAGCCATTTAGACTCAAATCAAAAATGACTGATGATCGCATCGCTGGAAAATATTTATCAATTAATGATATCAGTTAATGGAATAAATGAAAACCCAATTAAAGATGACCGCCGTAGAAGAGTTAAATAGAAATCTTAATACAGTAGAATCTCTCATATCCAGAATCCTTCATATCCGTAGTGCCTCATATCCCAAATCCCGCATATCCAGACAAGATATTGATGTGTATATTTGAACTATTTGGGTGATGTGTAACTGATTTGAAATTTCTGTTTTTCAGGAAATTTTCTTTGAATAATTGCTCATGCTTATTTCACCCTGATGGCTTGTATTGGTGCAAAAGATGATGGGAATAAGAGGGGAAAGAAGAACTTTGGAGTTATCGCAAAAAATGGAAATTTTAAACAGACTAGGCACTGGTGAAAGTTCATTGTAACTAATGGCTGAGTTCAACATAGGAAAGTCGACATTGTACGATATAAAATCTTCCAAAGAAACTATTCTCCAGTGTTCACATTGTCATAATGAACAAGGAAATAAAAAACATGATTGTGATTAAACCTGGACTGAAATTGAAAAAGCTATTGAAAAGGTTGTCAGTTTTATGGAAAGAAAGCCAGCATTCAGCTATGACGAATGCAATAACGCACACAGAGTAAAAAAGTGTCTTTCGTCTAAAAAAAGATCAAGAAGAAAAGCAAAACGAAATGCAGAAAAAGTTGAGAATGACATTAGAAGAGAAAGAATCATCATGCAACAGCGATTAAAAAATCCTCGTTACATTATTTGTTTTGCATACGTGGCAGACTTAATTTAATGAATTTTCATTAACATTACATAATTTATTTCTTTTCCCTTACAATTGATACCATTATATTTCACTCACCATTAGCTTATTTTGTTTACTATAAAACATTGAAAATAAATGTTAAACCTGATTTCAGTTCTTTATTTTAATCTAAATATAACCCCACACATCCGGAATTGTAACCAATTCATCTTATCCGGAAGGCCTTCTTAATCCGGTTGTCAGAGATTCTACTGTATGTATTTTTAAGTAATAAAATCCCATGAGAAGGTTTGTTTGATAAACAATAATTACTAGGAAAATTTCCGCTAAAATAGCTGTAGACTTGGCCACGTGTTATTTCTGGAGCATTTAGAAAGTTAACAATAATGACTCCTCGCACCACTCCCGCTAATTTGAGAAAAAGATTTTTACAAGCCAGTATGAAATTATTTCGTAACTAATGAAAAATTTTGTATTTAAAAAGTTCACACCTCTATCTGAAATTCGATTTTCTTTCTCCTTATAGATTTAAAAATAGAAACACTTTTTCCCGGGACTCAAATCAATTCCGGAGGACAATTCGATCTACACGTGCGCACACACACACGCACCCACAAGAGAAACTAAGGCGTTGTCAACGCACACAGTAGAAGTGATTATCCACCAACCCCCTAATAATCCTTTGTGGACGAACTCACAAACACATTGGGCCAGTCGTTCCCATGTCCCACTTTAGTATTTCTAAAATTCTGGTGCCCCCTCTAATATTTAATCCTTACATGTATATCAGTTACCCATGTACGTATATACACGTATAATATGATATACATATAACATTTTCTATGTATGGGTCCTGTATAAGCATCATTTGTATTAAGACGCATTAAAATTAACACTCTCACTCTGATACACTAGAAAACAATTCAGTATTAATAACTAATTCTCGAATTGCTCCCTTATTCTGTTGGTAATGTAAGCCGAAGGGTGCACATCCTACGCATGCCTCAACAAAATATTACCATGCCCGACCGGTGGGGCATGCGTCCAACGTTGGAAATCATTAGCCTGGCCATCATAAAGTAACTCTGTCAAAACATTCCACACCGCCCTAATGATATTTTTTATTAACAAATTAATTTTACCATTAATTGGGGGTAAATGAATGTATAATTTATTTAGATATATACCAAGTCTGGTATTTTATATCTCTTGTCGTTGCTAAGGCAACAGGCAGAGGGAGTGGTGAAATTAAAATTAAAAGTGATATTAGTTCGTCGTGTCTCTGTCAGACTATCGGTATTGACATCAAACGCTGGTCTGTGTCCGGTCGCTTTGAATTTGGGTATATATAGTTTTTAGTCGGCTTAATTTAATGATTTGGTTTTTGAGCAAATGTGGCTCTGACTACTCATAACATATTATTAATTTTGTTTTGTTTAAAGCGGTTGTATACTTTGGGTCGTCGAATGGTAAACATCCCGTTTGTGTAGAAAATGTAAGAGGTACGACTCTCTGATTCTTGAATAAAAAATTATACAGTTGAATATTGCGAATTATATGCAATCCTAAAAATAATTATAAAATAAATATAGAGATTCCTTAGAGATAATTATTTTCTTTATATGTAATACAACCAAATATTCAACAGATAAGTTTTTCTTCAGTCGTTTTGTTTTTATATAACTAAAAGCAAATTCGCCCAAATCCAACTAGAGAACCATAGCTGTGTTGCTTTAAATCTTTTCTTTATCTGTAAGAAAATTGCTAAGCACTGATTGCTATAGAGAAAGAAAGCTATGATATAACAGTTCCCAAACACTATTTTCTTAATTTCGATTGAAATACTGCTAGGTCTTCATTTGCTAATTTTCTGGTCGGCTCTTTTCGTAATTCTGATGGAAAAACATTTAAATTAGATTAAAAGTGTTGGCAAATTTAACGTTCGAGTTAACACTATACTGTATTTTAAAAGGACGTTTTTTTTCTGCTGACATCGCTAGTAATGTATTCTACACCTACTCCCTCGGAAATATTTATTTACCAGATTATAAAAATATGTGAACAAAGTACAATGCAATATTTATTATTTACGATTTTATAAAGATTTATTATTTATCATCTTATGAAGAAATAACTTTGAAAATAAATATTTTATTCAAGAGATCATCAAATTAACAAAATATGGGAACTAACTCCAATGCAAAACTTATTATTTACCATTTTATAAATAACTATGGAAACATATTTTCCTTTAATCATAATTTCCTAAAAAAAATATCTATGAACGAAAAAATGTTAAATATATGATTTTTCCTGCCATTAGACATTTTCTTCGGAAATTATTTTATATCACAGATTATTCTTGTTTTACTTTTTCTATTCTTTTTACGAAGTTACCTTTCCGTCACTGAGGATCGATACGGTCCGGAGTCGATTCTCGGTAGTAGATGCATACTGCTGATTTTTCGCAAAAATAGGACGAAACGACTTCTCTGGCTTTTTTTAGAATCGATGAATTACTTTGATCTGCTTATTCAAATCCCCCTTAATTCTACTATATATATATATATATATATATATATATATATATATATATATATATATATATATATATATATATATATATATTATTTCCGTTGAGTGGATCGATTAAATAGGTCAATGTCTGATCCTTACCCCCTCCTTCCTCCATATTAACTATTATAATAAAAAGAATTATAAAAATAAATTTTAAAATTCTCCCATCACTCTCTAAACTCGACCATGTCTCTCACAGCATTCCTCGCCACCTTCTATGTCAACTTATATAAGCTTAATACTACCCGTCAAAAGTGTAAATTTTAATTTCATTTTTCGTTTCACCTTTTGAAAGTGAAGTCTAATGATCCAGAGAAAAATAAAATTCTTAAAGTGGTGTGTTTTTCTTTAAATTAATATATATATATATATATATATATATATATATATATATATATATATATATATATATATATATACACACACACATATATATATATATATATATATATATATAGATAGATAGATAGATAGATAGATAGATAGATAGATAGATAGATGTACAGTGAAACAGTACTTAGCTTGAAACGCTATCATTTTTATGTAAGGATTTTTGGACAGGAAAAGGACATTTCCTTTCAACCTGGTATATATTATTGTTGAGTCTTGACTCATTGTTGAATCTCGCCTATTGCATGGAATAATAATGCAACACAAAATGTACTTAGAACAAGAATGTATTATAACAAGAAAGTGTACACAATAAGTACATATGGTATTTGTGTATATTTCTGGGAAGACGTTCCTGGAGAATGTGTTGACTAGTCGCAGTCGATCAGAGTCTCTAGTTGGATCTCGTGATTTCTCCTCCCTCTCGTCTCCGGTACCAACCATTATTTATATAGTTGGTAGTCACCTATGCAGATTAGGTGGATCCTACACAACAATTATATATATATTTTGCTCGTACAGACCGGTGGATCAGACTTTGTGTATATGATTAATGAACACATTTGCATCGTCTTGACTTGTAAGAAGTTTAAAATCTAGGCACATATTTTCGTTCGTCCATTAAATTTGCAGATGTAATCAAACTTCTTTTGCCTTTAAGCACGTACCCTAAATGATATTTAAAATTGTTTCTTGCGTGCGTTATCGAGTGACATTTATGACAACAGCAATTTCTAATTTCTTATTCGATTCAAAGGAGTATTTCTCTAAAGTGTTTCTAACGTTTCTAAATTCTTTTGAACGAAGCGCTTTCTTCCTTCCTCTTCTCGTAACCATTCTATGACTGTCACTTGAAAAAGAAACATTAAGCAATTTTTCCCTTTGAAAACATTTCGAGATTGTTATTTCAAAACGCCTCATTTTACGCCACAGTTTGCTAAGATTCTATGAGACTCCGATCACACGTCTAACGAATGTTGTCTCTGTAGACTTTGTTATAAAGCGATATTCCTCTTAGGATTAAAAAAACGTTGAAATCAGTTGCATCAAGGCAAGCAAACATCATTTGCTAAACGATATCTTATTTTGTTTTAGTAATTGCTTCGTGTTTTATTTCAGGATTTTTTTTTTATTAGGTTTGCAGGAAAACCGAATTCTAATCTCAGTTTTATAAGATATTTATTTGAAATTAGATCTCAGTTTACTGGACGACAAATGTCTTTCTGTTCTTCAACGTTAAGGATTGCAAAACTAGCGAACATGATACGAAACACTTCTGAGATTAAATTCTAAATAGTAAAAACAAAATCATTAATTCCTGAAAAATTGTTTGGTCGTAGTGAAGGTAAAGACAGGCTGAAAGAGAAAGATATAGAAAGTGACAGAGAGAAAGAAAAGGAAAAACAAAACATGAAAATAGAGAAGAACAAGGGAGAGAAAAGCCAAAGAGAGGATAGCAGCTAGACATGGTAATAAGTGGAAATATACAAATGAGATTGAGAAAAAGAAAACAGAGAGATAGAGAGAAATCGACAGAGAATAAGAAAGAAAAAGATGACGAAACAATGTAAAGGAAAGAAGATGAAATAGAAAGATTGATAAATGTTTTATTGTACCTTTCTTTTGTAGGAAATCTTATATTAATAAAACAGGCTATACCTTTTTATTTGCCATCTATTTGTGTGAATAAAGGATATTTGCCTACTCTTGTTCCTTACAGACTGTAAACTTGAAAAGAATGCTTAACCGTTGTGGGAAAAATATAAGGAATAAAATGGAACGAAAGTAATAGTCTAAAATCTCTTGGAACAATAATAACTGTCCTGCAATTTAGAGACTTTATTCATGTTTCTATGGTAAGTTATATTTTCTGTTTCACCATTTATTCTATAATGCAATTAAACCTAAACCAAATGTTACAACACGATATTGTCTGTGTATGGTATTATTAGCCGTTTACTTAACAGCTAAGTTTGGGCTTTCATTGACCGGACAGCTATTGATATTTTCAGGTGAAAGTAAAACATCTCATGAATAATCTTTATTAGTGCTGACAATATAGACATATTGAAACTTGATATAAACCAAGAAGACAGTAAACAGGGGTAAGGGGAATAGCGAGGATAATAAAGCACAATAAAGTGGTGAATCGGAACAATAACAAGATAACAAGAGAATAACGAAAAAGTGATTAAGCTGTTTTTGGTCCTCGCTCTACGGAGCCAAACGAGGACAAGTGTAAGAATTGGCAAGGAATCAGCAGAGGAGAACTAATAATGTTGGTGCTATGTTATTTACCAGTGGTTTCTCTTTCATAATCACCAGAGCGCACTGCTATTAGAATTTCATATTACTACACAGATTATAAAATAGGTCTAGGCAGCCTTCCTTCTGTATGTATGTAGTAGGGGTGGCTGTTAGGACTTAATGTAATCGTTGTGTTATTATTTATAATATATATTTTAGAATCTTCCATAATTTAACTTGACTTTCAGTTAACCATAAGTATATTTTATGAACGTTCTAAAATTAAACAATTCTAA
>OZ038496.1:8794197-8844197 GCA_964036315.1 Acanthosepion esculentum
GATATTTTTTTATTTGCTTGTGTTTAAAATCTAACTAATGTCATATTCATATTTGCCATCCGGGTCTGTCCTGCTATTTACCCATAGCTGGGGGGAGGAGAAGAAGAGGATTCATACCTTTCCCAAGGGTATTAGCACGTAAGTGAACGTAATTGATTCGACTAGAAAATCAGTCAGTCATTTATATGACATGCGTAATACACGCTTAGGCGATCATGTATCTTTCGATAGATGGCTGACGAGGCAGATTTTTCACGCAGTAGGTTGCCATTTCTTACTGTGGTAGTCCCGTTGCTATCCAAGGATATAGAGCACGGTCATTACCCATAGCAAGGAGGGGAAGAAGAGGATCCATACCTTTCCCAAGGGTATTAGCACGTAAGTGAACGTAATTGATTCGTCTCGAAAATCAGTCATTCAGTTATATACCATACCTGGTACACGCTTAGGCGATCATGTATCTTTCGATAGATGACAGACAAGGCATATTTTCCCCGGACTAGGTTGCCATTTCTTACTGATCTATAGCCATCCAAGTCTATAGAACCCGGTCTGTCTTACTATTTACCCATTGCTGGGAGAAGAAGAGGATTCACACCTTTCCCAAGGGTATTAGCACGTAGGTGAATGTAATGGATTCGACTGGAAAGTCAGTCAGTCAGTTATATGTCGTGCGTGATACACGCTTAGGCGATCATGTATTTTTCGATACATTACTGACAAGGCTGATTTTGTTTTCCCTCAGTAGGTTGCCATTTCTTA
This sequence comes from Acanthosepion esculentum, assembly GCA_964036315.1. Classification (NCBI taxonomy): domain Eukaryota; kingdom Metazoa; phylum Mollusca; class Cephalopoda; order Sepiida; family Sepiidae; genus Acanthosepion; species Acanthosepion esculentum. The sequence continues at coordinate 8,794,960 of OZ038496.1, forward strand.
CTGTGGTAGACCAGTTGCCATCCAAGGCTATCGAACACGGTTTGTCCTGCTATTTACCCCTAGCTGGGAGGAGAAGAAGCGAATTCATTCCTTTAACAAGGGTATTAGCACGTAAGTGAATGTAATGGAGTCGACTGGAATTCGAACTCGGCTCTCCGATTCTTCAATACGAGCCGGTATCTATTACTCAACCTAGGCCTCCTCTACTACACCTATGTCCTCCTAAAGCCGTAAATGGACGAGTCTCATCACAGTTATTCATACGGAACAGAATTGTCGAGTCGAGTTCAGATTTCTAGCGTGGTAAGTTTGGTTAAGTTTCTTTTTAATTCGATTGGGGAAGGGTGGATATTTATTTGTTTTTTATATTCACACTTTACTTTTTGACGGCACTGTCCAGATTCACCAAAATCACAACAATAGAGAAGGCAATGGAACATCTCTGTTCAAACTTTTCCCCCAAATTATAACAATTTAGACATATAAAAAAAGAAATTATATCAGTGGAGGACCATGATCGACGACGCCCGGAAAATCCTAAAATTTAAAAATCAAAATTGATATAATTGTTTATTTACATTATTTACATTATTCAAACTGTTATCCTCATCTTTATGGCCATGTTCACGGCGTTTCGTCCGTTGTACGCTCCGGCCTTCTTCAGGTGTTTTGAATTTCGAACCGAACCCTTTATTTCGTCCACCGAAATTTACACAGTAAATACTAATGAAACATTTTGGTCAAATGTTGGTCGAATGAGAAGATAGTCGGGCTAGAAAACATGTCTCTGCATTAAATTGCAGATTGTTCTAGTTCCTCGCGCCATGCCTCTTCCGGATTTCTTAGTTATTTCCCTCAACTCTCCAGAGATATAGATAGATTTTGAAATAACTGAATATAAATCTATTTATATGTATTGAACCGGTTTAATTACAACAATTTTCTTAATATTTCAATGCCTGCACAAGTATCAAAAAAGTACCTAGTAAAATGAAGGCACAGAAAAGAAATTGTCTTGGACAACGCCGTTTCTTTTTGTATTTACATGTGAAAACAATCACCTTCGAATCATCTGCACATTTCCTTCTCCAGAGAAAGAGATGCAAACTGAATCATCTTTTCCGCTAGCTTATTTAGTGCCGCCCTGTGGTAACCACTCCTCACTCTTGTAACTGTGGTTCAATACGACATTCAAGGCGAAAATATAGCAATGGCTTGTCGGTTCTTTTTGCAGCAGGGATGTTGAGTTGACCCCATCCCTAATCTCAGAAGATTTCTCCGTCCACTGGTAAAGCTGTTGACGTCTGTGTTGCAGCTCCCAAGTCCAAGCTGGCAACTAGTTGATGTTTGTTCCGAAAAAGATGAGTTGAAGAGAGGTGTTCTCCTTCACTGGTCGGGTCGCGGAATTCTTCCGACTACCCTTACACAGTTCATCCGGTAGGTCGACGCCATTCACCACGGTGTGTGCATCGCAGTTCCCATGCGACTTCTTGGAGCCGTGTGTGATATTTGGATGTAAGTGGGGGACCAGTACAGTTTCGCATCCCAAATCATCTGAGTAAGGTGGGCTCGACCGCCTCGTTGCAAAGTTACTACCACTGTTGATACACTCCATATACGTTAATAACTGAATATATTTAGAATTACACAGTAAATACTAATGAAACATTTTGATCAAATGTTGGTCGAGTGATACGATAGTCGGGCTATAAAACATGTCTCTCCATTAAATTCAGTTTGTTTTATTGAAAAAATTCAAAACGACGTTTTAAGAATAATAAACAATAAAAATGAATGCAGTGGAAAGAAAAATGAATCTTCGACTGAACAAAATATAAAAAAAATAAATAAATAAATTAATAAATAAAAAGCAATGCTATTGCCTTGAACGCATATGTCAAAAAAAGTTTTTCAGACAATCGGAAATTCTTCGTCGGACAGAATTCCCTCGAGGCAATCGTACACAGATAAAGGCGGAGTGCGAAAAAAAAAAAGAAAATTAGAAAGAAAATCTCAATTACGAAAGGAAAAAAAAGAAAGTATCATTTAAATGATTGTCTATTGTTTTACAATTACATTGTCTAATTAATTTATGTTAATTCTTTACAGCTCCTCTATTGTTAATTATTTTTTGTTCGGTCTGCCATTATTGACGTTAGTGTCGTAAAATAAATCTTCTAATGATTTCACTCAATTCCTGCGCTAAAGGCGAAAACGTCAAAGGTTTATAGCCCGGTGAAACTGGAGTATGTTAATTATAACAAAAGAAAACGAATCTGACGAAAACACATTTTAGAATTGTTCTGTCTGGCGTTTTTTAAGAAAGTTAAATATTTTCTGAATATTAAAAAATAATTAGTGCGGTTGGGCTAAAGCAAAGAATATTAAATGGAGAAAAAACAAAAGTGCAATTGTGTTAAAATTAAATTATTTAAAGACTTTTCCGTTATATTTTGTGCTAAAGAACACAGTATTGCGTAGTTTCTATAACAAATAAACCAAATCCTCTAGAAAGTTTGTTCACTGTATCGTGGGAGTCACTTTTTCCTCTCCTGAATCTATCTTACATATCTGTAAGTTTGTCATTTGTCCATGATCAGAATATGGCTGCCACATATAGTCTGATGATCCTGCTACTTATCTAGAACTCGTTGATAAAATCCAAACAAGCATCACCAATATTATTGATCCTGATCTGTCGTCTCGGCTTCAAACTCTTCTCCACCACCATAAAGTTGCCTCCCTGTGCTTTTTCTATAAATACTTTCATGGTAATTGTTCGGATAAGCTCCTCGCTGTGGTGCCTACACTTTTTGAATTTAAATGCAGTACAAAACTGGCAATGAGATTTTAACACTTTACAGTTAAATATGTCATATGCTAATAGTTTATTTTGTGGCATTTCTCGCTTGAAAAACTCGATTACGGCTTCATACTTTCAAGCCAAATTTAATCTTCCAAAATTTAAATGCAATGTTAATCGCTATCTACTGTCTACCTGATTACTCTTATTTTGTTATTGGTCATGAGTAATGTTTTTGTTCTTAATTCTTCCATAACCAGTAACCTCTTTTGTCTTAGTGGCTTTACTTCCTTGCTTGGGGTTAACTCGATTAAAAAATGTTATCAGCCTCTACAACAATTGTTGTTTGTCTATGTTATACAAGAATAACATGTCGACACTTGAGTTTAAACATAGATCGCCAGTGAGCAAACACAGGCGATGCCATTATTGAATTAAGTAGGCCACGCGACCATAGAGGAAACGCATAAATGTTGGAAGTAGCTGACAGGTAAATATTTCCAATTCTATTCAATCGTCTATTACCATTCGGATCGCTATTTCTATTCTATCCTCTATTACTATACGGACCTCTATTCTTTACTTTATTCACTATACTATTTCTCTATTCGGATCAGTATTCGCTGGTTACGTTGAGAACGAGCAATTACTATTAGTGTGAGTGATATTCGAAGGCGTCTGACACCAGTATTGTTCAACGGCGTACTATAGTTGTATCTGCGATTACAAAGTCTCTACTACAACGGTCATTATGAAAGGGACACGAGTTCGTTGGCATCAGAAAGGTTTACTTTCCTGTTCAAACCATTTCTTTTCAATAAAAGAATGAAAGAAAAACGGAAAAGATCAGTACCTTCGGTATTGTTTTAAAAAATGGGTGGGTCTTGAGGCCATCCTATATTTGCGCTTTCAGGTAAAGTTCTAGGGAAAATAAATCGTAGGTTGCATATCGTGTCGTCTCAGCAATTTAGTAGTCTATCGCAATTCCTCAGTAGAAACTACATCAAAGCTACATCAACAGACTCACACATCGACTTAGAATTTGCATCTAGATTCTTTTTACTCGCCTTAGTTTCGAGGTGGGAATATTGTAAGTATTTTTTTTTTGAAGAAACGAGAGAGAAAGAGAAATCAGATGCCAAAATATCGGCCAGCTGTATATCCTTTTCCCGTTATATCACTACTCTAACCACGGCCTGCAAAAGAGTCCGGAAGGAGAATACCGGACAGATCAGAGGTGTTGACTACCGCTGCAACCACACTGCTGGTTTTCGCATATTTCTCTTGTTGGGTGTTTTATATCAAAACGGAGATAGTCTACACTGTTACAATTCCAAGTTCATGAGGTTTCAAACCACAATCACTCGTCTCCGTCTGTCACATTTCTGTCCAATACGGTCGGGTATGGAATGACTTTTTTGTCATTTTTATCTAGCCTATACTTTCTGTAACACTTATAAGTCGCCTACTTGATATATATATAATATCCATCTGCGATTAAATATTTGGCAGCTTTTTATAACGCCTCCTTCCAAATTGTTTCACACTTGTCTGGCCCTCTGTTAAAACCATAAAAAGGCTACAGTATCATGTAATATACAGCTTACCTGAGACTGCCTGTTATGTATTTCATAGTCGTTATCGCCAGAGTAAAAATACATGATCCCAATGTCGATTTTCTAGGCAGCTTAATAAACAGATACACATGAGAAAGATTAGTTTAATAATCATCCTACAGAATCTTTGTCTGGAATCCATACAGTACCTGTGCTCTCTATGAAATATATTGCTAAAAAATAAATGGATATACGCTTTATATATGTTGATCCTTTCCAAATAAGCGATGGATAATCTTGCATTTGGATATTATTTATTAAATCAATGTTGGTTCTACAGAAGGATGCTACGAATACCATAGCCTGAACCGTTTAGAAATATGAAACGTCAGAAAAAATAAAAACACAAAAGACACTCAAACTGACCATCACAAAGATACAGTTCAAAATCCCAGAGCATGCAATGAGGAACGATGGCTTATAAAATTTAACGTTCTCATGACATATTGAAGGCAAGATGGACAGAGGAAAGCAGCGAATGATCTACTTAACGGGGATTTATAAATGGTTGCCAGAACAGGGATTAGGAGAGATAGCAAAAAGAACATTTTACTAAGAGCTACAACAGACGGTAATTGTGAAGAGGTATGAAGGGACACTATAGAGAAGAAAAAATTTAAATATTTGGCTAAAAAACATCGAAGATATTCCCAAATAGGAAGGATAAATATAGACTATTCATTTAAAAAGAAAACAAATTCCTTCGATAAAATCACCTATCAATGTTTCTTATATCATAAGTGATTATACAGTATCGATCATTGCCAGTCAGTTCATGACATAAAATAATTGTATTCTGAAATGAAACAGAGCCCATTTTCGATGATCGATCTTCTTTTTAACGGTTTTAATCAATTCCATATCGACTCCTCACTTACAGCCTGATTAGTTTTACCAAAATTATCCAGATATTGCTATCCAAAGCATTTTGTCTTCTTTTTAAATTATCCGAATACCAGTGTTTGCTCCTATTGGTAGATTGAACAGGTTTAAGAATCGATAAAACCTGACATGTAGATTAAGGCAAATGAAAGACGAGTATAATTACTCATCGAATATTCCTTAAATTGCTTCAAATTACTCTTGGTCTATTAATTCAAAACGAATTCACAAGAGAGAATACGACAGTATGTTTTCCTGACTTACAAGGATTTAGTTACATTGCTTAAACTGAGAGGTTTTCATTCCCAGTCGAATTTTAAAGAACATCATTGAAAGTTGATTGGTGAGTAAAATTAGGTAGCATGGGTTTCAAATAACGATATGGGAAGAAAAACAATAATGTTAATATCCAACTTGGTTTGCACGAATATAGCAATTTTTAAATGTAACACGAACATACTATTTTGCAGTCACGTGGTCAGTTAATATTTCTATCAGATATTGACATTATAACGTCATTCATGTAAAGTCAGTCTTAATTTTATTTACTTATACACACGCACACACATACGTATATACTCCCATGCTGACGAAAGATAGAAAGGGTTCTGTCAGGTAATTAACAGAATGTAGTTTAGCTGGGGGGGGGGCGTGAAAATGAACAAACCATCCTTTGCCCCAAGCAACAACAGATTGAAACTTTATCGGATTGATCAGAGTTAATATCAAAACAGGAGTAGATGGTTGTGTTACCAGCATAGATACCAAGTTGGGGCGTGATACCAAGGTTGAGCTTAATCGTACCAGTTTTCTTTCTGCTGTTGCAGTGTATACATGGCCGCTCTGCTAACAATGGAGGAATAATGATTAGTGATCCGAATTTGCAAAGCATATGCTACCTCATCGATGATAACCCGCCGGTTCGTCATTGCCATCTCTCGAACTTGCTGAATCATCTTGTCAGTGGTGGGGATTACAGGACTTTTTTACCCACAGAGGTGAGCCACGCCTGTCCGGACACTTTTAAACTTCTCGATGTTTACACTGTCACAGTAGAAAGAAAAAAGGGGCAATCAAGTTCAATCTTCGATCACGTGGCCGCAATAGTACCAGTTGTGAGCACGTGTCAGCAGAAGACAGTGTGACATACCTAAATATGTGTAATGGCAAATGAGCTGAAATATTTTGTTTTACCTTCTGTGGTGAACAGCCCCTTGGAAGCAAGCGAGCCGAGGTGTCTTGCATCTAGTGCAAATGGAACATAGGTGTCTTACCTCAACGTGCGGCACGCGGCATCGGCAGGTTTGCTCCTTGAAAATGGCATTACTCTCCCATCTGGACATTTCCAGTATTTATTATGTAAAAAATATACATAATTGAGGCACGAGGCCAATAAAAGGGGAGGTATTGAGGCTGGTCATCATCTTATACCTAGCTAATCCGATTCACGACCCATTCACTCATTACAATTTTCTCATTCACCATAAAAACTCTTCCGTCACCAATCAATTCTCCATACACCATAATACCACATCCATCTAGCCATTTCCAGCAGTATGTGTGGTAAGGAGGGTTTTTGTACAGTTTGGCATGCTTCGACCGATAAAAAGTCGTGTGCCGATTGGTCGGACTGGAGGAGGTTATTTACCTGGGCAATTGGGAATAAAAACGAAGAACGCTGATTGGTTGTTCGACTGCGGTGTTGGCCTGATAAAAAAGGGCTGAGCAATGACTGCGGGGACGGCTTTATGTTTTGAAGTGTGCGGAAAGCAAGAACGACGGATTGAACCAGCGCTATCTTGAATTGTACCAGCGACTTACGAGAAATAGTGATTCATTTAAGCTACACCTTCGTAATGATAGCAATGATAATGAGTTATTCATTGTCTTCCTACAAAATCAACTGTAGGAATATTGAAGAAATGAATGCTACCACCACCATCAACATCAACGAAATAGGAATATTTTTCTTTAATCCCTATCGGCATTAAAGAAAAAAATATGCGAATTTCAGGGGAACATACTGACAAAGGAAGAAAGAATGCAAAATCGTCAAGTTTAGCCTCGTTCGGAGACTTTCAGTTCCCATAAAATAGAAAAAGAAAACCATTCTATCATATTTGAATAATTGGGGTGATCACCAGGATCAAAGAGGTCGCCTAAGGACTACAAAGAACTGCCAGTGTGCTGGGAAAAATATTGCGATCCAATTACGAATTTTCGATTTTTCCTGAATGTCAAAAGGAAATAAAAACTTAATACTACACTGTTAATCAAAACATATTAAAATTAAAACAAATACATCGCACCATGAATCATTTCATACATGCTCCTAATTTTCATTGGGATATCCTGAATTTAATAAGATCCATGCAAATAATAATAATAATTATTATTATTATTATTATTATTATGCAAAAATAGTCCTGTCTCTCACGGCTTATCAAAATTAATTCTTTAACGTGTATATATTTTATCTTTGTAAATTAATTTGACGATATCAAATATCTCGTTCAGTATATGAGCAAATCTTTCAAAACTGCTCAGTGAAAAATGTCATAATGCCATTTCTGACCTTAGGTCTCTGGTTGGGACCCGGAAAGAAATGAGTATACAACAGACCCCCCCAAAAAAATAAAACAACAACAACAACAACAATAAGAAGAAGAATGGAAAATTAAACAATATGAATGCTATATCGGCAAATGTGAATTTTTCATTTAAATATGTCGTACTAATTATAACGAACTGGAATATATTGGTAAATTTCTCCTGGAATAATGAAGTCGTTTTATGTCAGGTGATGACCTTTATGTTGTGGTGTCCTCTCTCGAATGAGTCTATGTTTGACTCTTCCGCCTACTATAAGTTTAGTAGGATAGAAGGCCTTGGGGGAACAGTCGCATAGATTGTTCGTTGCAGCCTTGAGCAGATAGGAACCCGGACGAGGCTTTACCTAAGGGCAAAGTTTCTTCCGGGGAGGTAGACAGACCATGAACTCGTTTATGCGTTCTAAGGGAATATATTTGACCGAGCCTACTGGCTCGGAGGACTCACGCTAAACTAGGCCTTGTGTGACATACATCCGTACTGGGGGGGTGCTGTTAAATATTAACAGTCGAATAGAGTGAATGCTTGGACACACACTCAATAGTCGTGTAATACTCTACTGTTATACTTACTGTTTAATATATATATCTCCAACTGCTGTTTAGTTATTTCTTTAACCGTTTATTTGATTACAACATCTTGGCGACGAAGGATTCAAAGAAACGGACTTCACGTTAAATCATAAAAAACAATTTTGTGAGATTCTAAAAAAGTCGTGAAGAAAGGAATTCTAATCCAACTCTACGACAAAAGGGTATCCAGTGTTAATTAAAACACTGACAGTGAAAAAAAGAAACTCCTCAAAACAATAGGTTTTCTACAAGTATTGTATTATTGTTTTCGCTATTAGGGTAAAGTAAAAATTTACCCTCTCTCTCGCTTTTAAATTTTTCAGTAAAAGAATCGTACAAGTCAAACAGACTTATTGTTGGTTCAGAGGGTAAAGAGAAAAAAAAATCCCCCTCTTATTTCTTGATTTTACAGACCGCCGCAGTAAACTGGATGAATTTTAAAGTGCAATACTAGAGTTGATGAAACACGAACAGTAACAACAACTACGGTTGGAAGAGCAATATCAAGAAAGACAAGAGAAATTCCAACAAAAACAAGGAGAATACCAGAATAAATTTGAGGAATTTCTCAATTTCAAGAGTAAAAAGACCTAGCTGCCAATCAATTACAGCACTGAAATTCGGGAAATCAAGGTACTAAAGAGGAAAGCTCATAAGAAAAATTAGCATGAAGATATTTATAATGAAGACACAGGGAAGCTACGTTACGGCGGTGGGAAGGTGTCTGGAGCCGTGATGCCAGACTAGGACCAATAACATTGCAGATTCTGCTTTGGGTGCTGTCAAAAATGTTTAAAAACATATCAGAAGCACCAGACTAAATGTGTCAGCAATATGCGATGCGTGATCGAATGGTGGACTTATTAATGTGGTCGATTGATTCTGTTGAACAAAAGGTACTCCTACCCTTAAGCGGTGCAAAATAAACCGCTCTTCCCCGAACGGTTTAAAAAACAAGTTATATACGTTTACTGCAAGTAAACTTTATTACAACGGATAACTGTGGACTGCACTTCGACGATGTTTACATGTTTTGCAATCTCAACGAAAGTCATTTTTTGCATCTTGACAGCTATTCATCCTAAATTGCAGCTTGCACTGGTTGCAATGTAGACGGTTTCGAATGAAATCAACGTATCACAGATATAAGCTGCATAAAATGATCGCCAATAAGCTGCAGTCTTCTTGCTAAATATCTTTTCGCGATAATAACTCATTTGGTTGGACGATTAACTGTGAGGCTTTTGGTCTACAACGTGACATGGTTGAAATAGGACATTTTATTTTAGGCCGTTATTTTACACCGCTTACGTGAAAGATTACAGATCAAAAATTCTATTGCCTGATAATGTGAACTAAAGTTCATAACTCGCCGATATTATATGTCTATGTTACACTGTGCCCATTGTTGAGCTGTTTTAAGTATATAGCGAAGAAAACGGTGACTTATCTCGTCAAACCAAGCGACAGCGCGTCGCGTGTATCGTACGACGGAAAATGTGGTGAAAAAGAAAATTACTTACCAAAAAAAATAAAAGGGCACGTATTCCGCATGGCGTGCTGAAGACGGAATATTTAAATAAAAAAAAAACAAAACAAAAAAACAAGTCAGTCGCAGGAGTTGCTATAAAAGTATTTTTATATGCAAAAATTGAACGTCCTCTCCCAGTTGTCGACGAATGAAAAAAAATGTTCGGCGGATAAAAGCAGTTGGTGTTCTCGAATCGGGGCGACGTGTCGGGTATTTTGGCTACCACTTTTGTTGGAGAGTGAGTTATTTCTGTGACTGGTTGCGTGCATTGTGATTTGTGAGATATTACCTGCGAATCGAGTTTTCGGCATTGCTTTCTGCCCCACCCCCACCCGATGCTAGAGTTGGAACTTAGTCATTTGTTTTCTGCGTTGTGGAAATAATCTGCGACAAATATTTCTTTTTTTTGCAATCCCAGATCTTCTACAAAGGAAAATGGAGTAATATCAAGGATTTCTTTAGGGGAATTTCATATCAATTCTTACGGAACATTTAGAAAAACAGATTCATTGTAAATTTGGGCAGCTGTCAGATTGCGCTACCCCGGAAGAATCTAGACTGAAAGTGAAATAAAATGAAAACCGGTCTGTGGAACTGAAGAAGAGACTTTTAAGCTGTTGGTGAAAATCTTTGAACGGAAATAACAATGCTATCCAAAACTTTGTCAGAATTAAACATCAGAAATAAAACAAGCGTCACTGGAAATATGGAAAATCAAAGCGATAGCTCATGTATAAAGTAGTCTGTCAGAAACTTTCTATCAATGACCAGCAGACAATTGACAAATTGTATGAAATTTAATTAGAAAATAAGCATACAATTCGTAGACGTGGTCAATGAGAACTTTGAATCACATGGATTCCAATACGTAGACAAAAAGCAAACACTGGAAGCTGTTCCAGGCTTTGGAGTAAGAATCACAATATGCAATCATTCTTTTAAAAACACTTACTCTTTTACGCCACAAAAAATAAACATTAATGGAGAAGGCAAGGAGAAAATTAGTGCCAAGAATAAATATGATAGATTGGTATAAACAGAAAAGAAATTATGAGATTTCTTGTGTTAATTCAACACTGAGACTAAACAAACATAATCTACAAAAGCTGAAAAATTAGATACATTATATTTCGTTCAGACACTTTGGTCAGACTTTATATTATCATGTTTTGTCAGCTACTGACTTAACATTAAATTTAAATCCTTACAATCTCAGATTTTCCCCAATTTTCATATCGATGTTGAATCATTGGCAAGAGTAAAGCGAACGGGAGGGGGTAGCAGATTGTGCTTTTAAAAGGTAAGTGGGAGGACCTATTATTTAACCGTGTGAAGCAGCATAGGATTAGTTTGAAGCGGACTAAGGAGCCATCGCCCATATGCAATAGGCAATCATTTATTGATATTCAGTTGATTGATATTTTCCAAACAGTCTCCATATTTTTGTATTTCACGCAAGTTTCTCCCCTTCTTTTTCTTTTCATTTCCATTCATTCCACTTCCCTCACTATTTCTCTTCTGTGAGAAGTTCTAAACATTTTTCAATGTCACTTCTCTATTACGCGCCATATCCTTTCAGGATGTGTGTGATCATGACCCTCCACAACTTCCTGCTGCTTGTTGTGAAAGTAATAAAATCTGTCATTATCGGTTATACAAAATGTCGGCTATCTTAGAGAGAAACTGTATTTTAAAAAATATAAATATAATTGAATTTAAATTATTTATATATATATAATTTTACACACACACACACACACACACACACACACACACACACACACACACACATATATATATATATATATATATATATATATAATGTTTTTGAAAATGCTAAAAGAAAATATGTTATTATTCAAAATTACTTGTGTTTACTGATAAATAAAACGGCCATAGTTCTTTAATTATGTTATAGCTGGTCGTCCATTTCCAAATATATCTCTCTGCTAGAGTTGTCAGCACATTTTCTTTTTTTGCAGCAGCCACAGAGCAAACTTGTGGTCTTTGCTGAAACTATGAAGAGTAATGACGAACAACCTTTCATGATAATCAATTTAAAAAAAACCCAGTATGAACAAACTCTCGGTCACGATGACTTGTAACTTCGGGTTAGCATAAACAACGGCGGCTTTCGAACAGTTTCGTTTACACAGTTTCACTCAAAAAACCATTCACATACCGGTGGTATGTTTTAAAGTAATTTCACAATGGTTATACACGATAGCATAGTAACACCAGGTAGATTCTATCAAGAAATTGCCTCTATGGAAATTTGTTGTGGCGTCCTCCCTCTAAAAAGTCTATGTTGGACTTGTCCGTCTACTATAAGATTAGTAGGAAAGAAGGCCTTGGGAAACATTCGACAAGATTGTTCGATGCTGTCGAACTCTCTGCCTCGGCAAAGAGGAACCCGGACGAGGCTTTGCCGAAAGGTAAAGTTTCGTCCGGGGCGGTAGACAGTCGCTGAAACCGTTTATACGGGTTAAAAGGGAATATTTTTGGCCGAGCCTACAGGCTAGGAGTACCCACAATAAACTCGGCATTAATGTCAAACACTCTGTCTTGAGAAGAGAGGAACCCGGACGAGGCTTTTGCCGAAGAGCAAAGTTTCGTCCAGGGTGATAGACAGACCCTGAAACTGTTTATGCGGGTTATAGGGGAATATTTTTTGCCGAGCCTCCGGGCTCGGAGAACCCACGGTCAACTCGGCCGAGGAACCCGGACGAGGCTTTGACTAAGGGCAAAGTTTCATCCTTGGAGGTAGATAGTCCATGACCCGTTTATACGCTTTCTAAGGGAATATATTTGGCCGAGCCTACGGGCTCGGGGAATACACGGTAAACTCGCCCTTGTGTCACATGCATTCCTCGTGGATGGGGCTGGTAAGTATTAACAGTCGAATAGATTGAACGCTGGTCAAGCGACACATACTCGCTAGTCGTGTAATACTTTCCTGTTGTACTTACTGTTTAATATATGATACACCTGCAACACTTGTTTTGTTTTTTCATTAACCATTTTCTTTGTCACAACATCTTGGCGACGAAGGATCCGAAGAAATGGACTTCACGTTAAATCATAAAAAAAAAATTGTCAGTTTCTAAAACAGTGGTGAAGAATGGAATTCTAACCAAACACTACGAAAAAAGGTTATCCAGTGCTAATTACAACACCGACAGTGAAAAAAGAAACTCTTCAAACAATAGAATTTATACGTTCAATACAGTGTTTGGGAAGAAGGTTGGTGAACCTTGTTATTTTTTCCATTCCAGCAAGCCAGTAAAAGAACCGTACAAGTTAAACAGACATATTGTTTTCTTTAATAAAGTAAAGGAAAATTTACCTCCTCTCACGCTTTTAAATTTTTCAGTAAAAGTCTCGTACAAATCAGACTTATTGTTGGTTAAGAGGGCAAAGAGAAAAAATACACCCTCCTCTCATTTCTTTACTTTACGTACCATCGCAGTAAAATGAACGAATTTAAAAGTGTAATGCTAGGGTTGATGAAACACCAACAGGAACAACAACTACTGTTGGAACAGAAATATCAAGAAAGACAAGATAATTTCCAACGAGAACAAACAGAATACCAGAAAATATTTGAAGGATTTACACCTAGAAATTCCGGTTAGACAAGAGAAACTGGAAGAAATGCTCCGTCAAACACAGAATGAGCAAAGGCACTTGCATAATATATCCATCAAAAGCCAAAATGAGGACAGCGAAAAAGCGTTCTCTCAAAATATGGAGTGCTACTGAAAACTTCACGTTTGCTCCTGAAGAGGAAATTACATTCGCTTCGCACTTTAAACGTTACGAGGACTTATACAACAAGGATTGTGCAAGTTGGGCTGGCCATAAAAACATTCGCCTACTCCTCAGGAAATTAGTCGCAGCAGAATATAATATGTTTGTTAACTATATTTTGCCTAAGAAAACCAGCGACTTATTTAAAATCATTTGAAAATCATTCAGTCCAATAATATCAGTTTCACAAGCGTTGGAAATGCATGAATCTCACCCGCAAAGAAAACGAAGATTATACTACTTTCGCGAGTGTAGTCAATAAAGACTGCGATGATTTCAAATTGGCAGAGTTAAACTCCAATAATTTTAAATGCCTTATTTTCGTCCAGAGTATGATGTCAGCGAAAGACACCGAAATACGTCGTAGGGTACCGAACAAGCTTGAAAACGAGCCCGACGTTATTTACAGCAAGTTGCCGAAGATTCGCAACGTTTCGTGAGCGTCAGAGAGGATTCGAAAAAAAGAAAAATTAAAAAAGGTCAACCAAAAAATAATAAAGTTACTTTGCCGTCAAGACTATGTTTCGGGTGTGGTCAGTTACATTGGTATAGAGATTGTCCTTTTACAGATAAAAATGTTTTAATTACGATAAATTGGGACACAGTATGTTCCACTGCAGGATTAAGAACAAGATAAAAAAAAAAGTTTTGTAAAAATTACCAAGTCTGATGAACCAGAAAGTCGTAACATCAGGGAATATATTCACAAATATACAAACTTACAAATAAGATCTGAGAATTATTTTATGCCTTAAACACTGATCTCGTATTCTTCACAGAAAATTTCGGACTCAATTTATGAGCTAATCGTATTTCAGTCTAATTGATTTTCTCAAGAACACCAATCGCATTCTAATATATGTCTAAGATACACATGGGGAACAAGAGTTGTTATTACACATTTAACACCAGTACTCATTTCAGACAGTATGTCACTGTATTGTAATCTGGGTCATATATCAGAGTAATGTGTTGGAATTTTCCCGAGAAAAACTTTTTTCTTTATATTGTTATCAAGAAAAATATTCTCGTCGACATAATTAATTTATAATTAAATTTTCGTGCCCCCAAGATCTTTCAAATATATTTTAGGAATAGATAAGTTTCCCATTAATTAAATGTTATTACTAGGGAATTCTCTGATTTAAATAGGTTGGGACAAATTCGACAGATTGTTTAGCTATTTATTTTTGCTATATCTGTCCATATTTCTGAGATGAGGTATTATGTACACTATTTACATTATTCGGATATTGTCCTCATCTTTGTCGCCATATTTATCACAACGTTTCGGCCCTTCAGAATCTGTCAATATTTCTGAGATGAGGTATTATGTCCACTATTTACATTATTCGGACTATTGTCCTCATCTTTGTCGCCATATTGATTACAAAGTTTCGGCCTTTCAGTAACTGTCAATGTTTCTGACATGAGGTATTATGTACACTATTTACATTATTCTGACTATTGTCCTCATCTATGTCGCCATATTTATTAGAATGTTTCGGCCTTTCAGTATCTGTCTATATTTCTGAGATGAATTATTATGTACACTATTTACATTATTCGGACTATTGTCCTCATTTTTGTTGCCATATTTATTACAAGATTCGGCCTTTAAGTATGTGTCTATATTTCTGAGATGAGATATTATGTACACTATTTACATTATTCGGACTATAGTCCTCATCTTTGCCGCCATGTAGATCACAACGTTTCGGCCGTTGTACGCTTCGGCCTTCTCCAGGTGGTTTAAATGTCGAACTGAAGCCTTTACTTCGCTGACTGGGTTAGACTGTTCTATTTCCACGTGCCATGTCTAATGTATGTCAGTTATCAGTTATCTCCTGTTAATTCCCCTCTCAAAGTTCTCCACCGCCTTAACCCGGTATTGAACTCACACGCTTTGGGTCCTGTCACTGGATCTAACTAACGCCTTTATCCACCAACATTCCAACTACCTGAAGAAGGCCGGAGCGTACCACGACCAAAATATTGTGATAAACATGGCGTCAGAAATGATGACTATAGTCTGAATAATGTAAATAGTTTTATTTTTATGGTCGTTTTTTTTATTATTTTACTTTATTTTGGTAAGAACTTAATTAAAAAATAAACACTTGATTCTGTTGAGCAAGCATTTGGTTTTCTGAGTATGCTGATATGCACACCGTATGGTAGGAACTTACAAATCCATACAACTTGATATACGAGAAATTATATAAAAAACTAAATAAAATCACCTTGTCAGTCGTTTTAATGATATATATATATATATATATATATATATATATATATATATATATAATTTAGCTCTTGAAAATACATTTCAATTGAGCACTGTTGAGTGATAAGCTAATTCTATAAACAACAGACACCTGCACTAATGCAAAGCTCTTCAGTAAAATGAATGGAGGAATTTGGCTGATTGGCATTTGTTTACATTTGTAAAAACAATACGGTAGATTTAGTTGTGTAACTCTACCGAGTGAAGATAGCTCTGGCTGACACAAAATTAGTTGTGTTTCAATCCTGGCTTGAGGCATTCGGAAGACTAGTCGCACTGAGGAGCTGTGATACATCAAAACATAACTGTCTGTGAATGACATATATATACAATTTATATATTAGATATGCGCGGTACTTATTAGAAAGCACTCAATATTAGTGATATAGCTAACATATTTATTTGAATTGGTGTTTTTGACCCTGGGTTTCACGCTATTTGCGATCATCAGACTCTCTTCGGTACAATACATAATAAATTGAAGTTTTCTATCTTGTTGCCTTTTCGTCACTTCCTTCGGATAAATAGAGTAAAATACGAAATGTCTAATTTTTAACTTTTATTCCAATCTCAGAGAGATAGCTCTGATTTTACACTATCTGTTATGTCTCTTTCACTATAGATATTTCGCAAACATACAAAAGCACCCGGTCACTTCACACTGTCTCTATACGTCGTAATATCCCGATATTCGCAATATAGGCCGTTAATAGGCCAATATTATCATTAGTTATCTGTAAAGAAAATCAACGTTTATTACATCGTCTTCACTGAATCATCGATACAATATATGGCATATGGTCATAAACTAGAAAATTCTATCGATTTGTAAGGCTTTTTACCAGTGGATACAATACATAAATTGCTGTCGATGCTGTTAATATCCCATCATGTATAATGCATTTCAAATTCAATAATGCATAACTATCGTGCTTGCTTATCAATGATATCGCCTATTTTGGAGAGCATATTGAGGAAGAGGCACATTATTGCTAATATTTTATTATTATTTATACTACATCTTAATACTGCTGTTTTTCATCACAAATATAAAATGTTGCAGCTGATTCAATACAATCTACAAGAAAGACATTTTATATTTGCTTTAATACTGCAAATCCGCTGACATTAATATAACAGACAGAACAGTAAAATAGAAAGGTAGAATAACTAGCTACACGCCATCTTTTTATGGTTCAAAAACGTATGTGTATAGATCACCATCTGTCCATATCTCTAAGATGAGGTATTGTAATTATTTACACTATTTAACTTGTTCGAAATGTTGTCCTTATATTTGTTGCCATATTCACGACATCTCAGCAGTTGTATTCTCCGACATTCTTCCGGATATGTCTATATTTCGATGATGAGGTACTGTAATTATTTACACTATTTACGTTGTTCGAACTGTTGTCCACATCTTTGTTGCCATATTCACGACATCTTAGCCGTTGCATTCTCCTGCTTTCTTTAGGATCTATCTATATTTCTAATATAAGGTATTATAATTATTTATATTATTTACATCGTTCGAACTGTTGTCCTCATCTTTGTTGTTATATTCACAAAGTTTCAGCCATTGTACATTCTGGCCTTCTTCAGGATTTGTCTATATTTCGAAGATGAGGTATTGTAATTATTTACACTATTTTCTTTGTTTGGAATGCTGTGCTCATATTTGTTGCCATATTCACGACGTTTCAGCCATTGAACACTTCGGTCTTCTTCAGGATCTGTCTCTATTTATTAGATTAGGTATTGTAACTATTTACATTGTTCGGACTGTTGTCCTCATATTGGTTGCCATTTGTTTCAACCATTGTACGCAGCGGTCTTCTTCGGGATCTGTCTATATTTCGGAGATGAGGCATTGTAAATATTTCCCGGTTCGGTGCAAATTCCAATCACTTGAAGAATATGAGAAAAACATTCCGAACAATGCAAATAATTACAATACCTCATGTCAGAATTATAGACATATCCTGAAAAATGGCGAGCGTACAACGGGCAAAAAATCGTGAATATAGCAACAAAGATAAGGACAACGGTCCAAACAATGTAAATAGTGCAAGTATAAATCAAAATAAAATCAAACTTCAGAGACGGCGTTAGAAAATTAAGGGACTGATTCCCTGCAATGAATGCAAAGCTCCGCCCACTTTAAATTCTCAACTGGAAATCATGATGCATCTTAGTGTCGTAACTTATTACTATGTTGCGTTCCAGCCCTATTTTTCTTCTGTTTTACACGTCCTTCACGACTTGGGCAGTCATTTTTCTCTACAAATTCATATGCCTAAGACCCCTTCTTGAAACCCCTCTTTAACACTATGTTTTCTGACTTTCCATTAATATACAACCATGTTAGTTATATTACACGCTGCTTCCCTCGGTCGCTTTTATTTTCAATATCTCATGTCAGATAATCCAAGCCCCCTTTCCTGTGTCCCAGGATATTTAACGGCCTCTTTTCTTGCTCGTTCCAATTCTTTTCGAAACGTACTAGATGCTCCTGTGTCTATGATATTCTTTTGTACATCTTTTTGTACATCCATATCACTGTTGTCTCCTCTACTTCTTCCATGAAGAAATTGTCCAGCATCCAATGATATTAAAAGTATTGCTATTACATAACGTCTGAGTACTGTTATCTTTATTTCCATCAAAGTTTTTTTTCCTTTTTCTTAATATTGTGCTTATTTTCTGAAAGGCAACATTCAATCTTATTGTTATAATACATCGTTCGGCGGAAATATATCCCACGTTTTAAACTTTGATGTTCTTGATGCTAGTGCACTTACCCAAGTGTCTTCAAGTAGATAATGTCTTGGTATTTAGTTTTCCGGTACTAGCTGTTACCATCACGTTGTGCATCGGTGCACAACGTGTGTTTGTTTATGAAACGATTTTCAAGATTGTTGAACCTGTAAATGCAGCCCAAACAGGTTTTAGCTCTCATTTCATGTTATATCGGAATTATGCTGTTCTGGATGAAAAAAAAAATCGGTACCTCTATATTTTGAAAATGTCAGGGCCACAGGATCAGCGATTGAAACAAAGACATCTTTTCAAAATAAATGATATTGAGCGCTTTTTTACCGCGCATATATATAATATATGGTGTCTTATCAAGTGATGATGTTGAATCAACATCATCACTTGATAAGACAACAGAAGTGTTGAAACAAAATGGGTATTTTTGTAGTGATTTATAACATATTGATGTTATAATATTTAAATAAATAATTATATCTGCTCTACTCTGTATTGAGCACTCTTTTAAGAATAATAATTGATGGTTATTGGAATTTATTCCTTATATACCAATCCTATACTTGGTTATATATATATATATATAAATTGCATATACATATTTATATATATACACATTATATATATATATATATATATATATATATATATATATATATATATATATATATATATATATATTGTCGTGAGACCGATACTTTCCTACATCATGGACTCTCCCACTACTATATTGTTATGTGAATGGTAGTATCATGGGAGTAGCACCAGTAATGCGCAGCCGCGTACGATACCAATATCGTACACTATTGGATAGTAAGCTCTGCTTACTCTTACACTATTCTTTGTAACTTTTCTCTTTAATATATATCTTTCTTACCTCTAACCCGTGTTCCGTGTTTTCCTTCCGTGGCCCCTACTTCGGGTCCACATCATATATATATATATATATATATATATATATATATATATATATATATATATATATATATATATATATATATATAAATATATATACATACATACACATACATGTATCAAAGGATAAGAAACGAATAATGAACGTTAATATATTGAACATGTTTCGCCTTCATTTAAGCTTCCTCAGAAAATGACATTTGGAAAATTAAAGAAAATTTTGTTATTTTGATTTTTGTTGTCTCTTTTCTGATGAAACATAAATAAAAACGATAGTATCTTGTTTAAAAAATTATGAAACAAATATATTAATAACAGTACTTTGGATCTTTGGAAACCTTTAAAATGTGGGAGGTATTTCTGCCGCGTATGTACTTGTATTATTATCACTTATCTGATATTGAAGGTACTAAATGTAACATATGTGCTAATTTAAATCATCCATATTATTCGTAAAGGTTAAGATATATTTTAAAACTAAATGTTACTTGAAGAAGAAAATGGTTTTCATATTTGAATTCAGCACCCCGAAATGATAAAATCAAGTGGAATAAACAAAATTATTCAATATACACCTTTCTTAGTAATAAAGAGAATTATTCTTGTTTGGCGCATAGCTTCAGAGGGTCGAGGGTTAAACTCGTTCGAAGGGTAAAAAAAAATATACATTTTCTAATAAAACATTAACAGGAGAACAATCACATTTATTTGGAATTTAATTAAGTTGATTTAAAACTGGGAATATAAAAAACAAATATGATAAATGTTTAATTATATTTGAGGTCTTCAAAAGTTTTAGCGAACGGTGAACACGTCCATTTGTTTTTTGTAAAAAAATTTTAACTCTTTGACGACACAAATACGATGTTGTTGAGAGGAAAATAGTTCTCTTCGATCGATTTTAATATTTCTCTTTCAGGCAAGATTCAGATATTATTATTTTTGTGGGAGAGTAAATTTTACATTGCATTACTGTGAAAAAGCTCTTTGAATGCGAGTGCTAAATGGTGGTATTCTAAGCGTGGCCTAGATGTGGTACAAGGTCGAAAGTATGGGTCGTAATTGATCTAGCACGACAGGCTAGCTAACCATTAAACCACGTCAATGACCCAAAAATGATTTTCTATTCGTAGCTTAGATGAGGCACATGGCCGAAAGCATTATTCACTCGTAACGTTTCTAGCGCGACAATATTTTTAACCATGATACCAAGTCGAAGTGTCGAAAGTGTGTACTAAATGCATTACAATTGTGAGGTCGATTGTAAATGGGTACTAAAAATTGTAATAATGTATCTACTTTCATAAATTTAGTAATAATTATATCCCTATACCTTTCTGTTGGTTAATGGTTAACAACATATCGACACAACAACAGTAGTTCCCCTGATATCTAATATATGATATACACTCATGTCTTTGTTGCTGTCAAAGTGAGTTAAAAATCAATACTTATTTGAATATCGATACGTCATTTATAGATACAGAATATATACATGTATGCTTGTATGTATGTATGTATGTATGTACACATATATATATGTGTGTGTGTGTGCACATTTCATTAAAAACGACTCACAAGGTGCTTTTATTTAGCTTTTTATATAATTTCTAATACGATGAAATACATTTTTTCTTTTCCGATATTAAATTGTATAAAAACTGCCCGAATGTTCTTTTTATCCGAGCTCATTCGGCTATATATATATTTAGCCATTTTCAAGTATTATATTTTAACTGTTAGAATTAGAAATAGTTTGTTGTATGTATGTTTTATAAAAATATGTTTCAGACAGTTTTTATATAATTTATCATCCGAAAAGAAAAATATTATTAGATCGCATGAGAAATTGTATAAAAAAAACTAAATAAAAGGACTTTGTCAGTCGTTTTTAATGAAATGAGCATGAAAGAAGGATTGCTGCCTAAATACACACACACACATATATATATATATATATATATATATATATAGAGAGAGAGAGAGAGAGAGAGAGAGAGACAGAGAGAGAGAGACAGAGAGAGAGACAGAGAGAGAGAGAGAGCGAGAGAGATTGATGGAGAGAGATGGAGGGAGGGAGTAAGGGGGAGAGTTAATGAAAGTTATTTGAAAACCAGTTATTCTATCACGCTTTCCTTGGTACCATTCTCGAAACGCATTCGATCGCGGTCATAATTAACCCTGAGATTCTAGACTCAACGAGGTTTTGGAAACTACTCTTGATACAGTGATAACTTGGTTGATTAATCACATCACAAGGGTGGAGGACTGTTGGTTCTCCTGCCACGAAAGCGTTAAGCCCACGTGATCTACCTAGTTAGTCCCTCTCCTATGGTTTTAGCATTATCGAAGCATTATCTAGAGCCACATAAATCTGCCGTAGGTCCTAACGGATGACGTCCTTCCAGCGGCTACCGACTAAAAAAAGGGCCACATATTTTCTGATCCTTCGATCGCCAACGGTACTGATACAAGATATAATGGTGTCTGATTCATTCAGTTAACCCGTCTGCAATTCTTACTCTGTTGCATCAACTTACGCAAAATGCGTGCAATAATGAATCGCGGGATGGTATTTGCCTCCGTACGATGTCATGCATAATAGAATACAGGCTTACTTTAAATCCTAAGGTTGACTGGTTGGATTGTTATTTTACAGTTTTTCGACATTTTGCGGTTTATTTTGAGCCAGGCATTTTTTTTTAGACTGAATGAGATTTTAGGAGAAAAAATGATTTACTGATCAGTCAGTCTGTTAAGTGTCATACGCGATACCCGCTTGGGTGATCATGTATCTTTCAATATTTGAATGACGAGGCAGATTTATTTTCTCGCAGTGGTTTGCCATTTCTTCCTGCGGTAGACTGGTTACTAGCCAAGGCTAAAGAAACCAGTCTGTGCTGTTACTAAATATATAGCCGGGAGAGAAAGATGGATTCATATGATTCCCAAGGGTATTTGTGCAAAGTGAAGCTAACGAACTCGACTGGAATTCGAACTCTGCTCTCCAAGTTCTCACTTCGAACCGATATTCATTACACCATTACATTTAATGATACTAATAATCAGCTTTTAGCTGCGGAGGGAGAGAGTTGGTCTCATACATTTTCCAAGAATATTTACCCGGAAGTGAACGTAGGAACCCGATTGGAACTGGAACATGTCCCTTCGATTTCAATTTCTTAGCTATTACCCATTACAACATCCGCACATCTTACAGCACATGTTACCCATCTAGATACTGACAAGGCACGCTATTGCTTAACTTCGGTCATCGTTAAAGCCTAAAGAAAACTATATAATGTAATAATATTGGTCTATGCGCTTTTGATATGCATTTATTTTAGGAATTATGAATGTATTGAATAGTATACTTGGTTGTTTTTTTTTTTTTTGTAATCTGTCTGTATGTTTAATCTTGAGTAAATTGAAACATCTTCAGCGTATTCTTCAATAAAGACGGTTTATAAAAATAGGGAAATGTTTTTAGTTCATTATTTCTCTAAGGAGCTGAAAACAACTCCAGGTACATTGGAATTAGCTGTACATAAGTTTGGAAAAACAAATGCTAATGGTAATAGGGATGTTAAAATAACAATTTTCTTATACGGAATCATTCGTCGTTGACCGAGAAATTAGATTTACTGTCGGTTGTCGAAAAACATTTTCTCAAGAAAATAAGATCCTTATGAGCCGAGCGTGTGAGCAACGATGAGGTCTTAGAGCGGTTGCAAACAAGGAGGAGGCTTATAATTAACATTAGAAAGAGTCAGCTGAAGGTTCTGGTATATATAATTACGGAAGAGGGCCTGGAGAATCTGATACTCATGGGTCGAATAAAAGGAAAGAGGGACGATGGGAAAGCAGCGCGTGACATTCCTGGCGAGCTTGAGCAAGTGGATGGCAGAACATGGTCTGCTGGAGGAAGCAAGAGAAGGAAATTGCTGAGCGCGGCAAGGGATAGAGAGGGTGGTGGAGAGCCATGATTGCCTACGTCTTGAAAGGACAGGGCACATAAAAAGAAAATAATTCTAGCCGTTGTTAATGCGCTTTCTGTTATTGACAGCGGTTTCCTTTCTTGCTTTTTGTTTGGCGTAGTGTGGAATGTCAGACTCTTGTTCATGACATTATTCTCTTTTCGAGTTATATTTTAGTTATTGCCGCTGTCTAAATTCTTCAAGTGATGCGTCTTTTGTCATCTCATACGCTTATTTGTGATTTTGTAGGCCCATTCCACGATGCTGGAAGAAAAATGATTCAGGCTACATTCGGTCAAGCTATTTTTAATTATTGATCTGTGAAAGTGGTTATATATATAGCTGACGGTTTAGATATTTCTGGACGGCTTTTGTATGGCATCCATATGAAAATCGCGAACTGACTATAACTCTTGTTTTGGGGTTACTGTTTTGGTTTTGTAGCAGATGACTTTATTGGGCGAAACCTCTCCTAACACAAGGTTTTCTATGGTCAATTGTGTTATTTGAAGTTTTTAAGTATTACTGCTTAAATTAAATTTACAAAGACTACTGTGTTTGCAGTAATTTCTCATTCATCTACTTTAAAATGCCCCAAATATACCCTGTGACTTCGTATACTGTACACATGTGAAAGGCTAAAGAATGAATAGGTCAAATTTGAGTTAGTTCTCCGAAAAGCAATTCAACTTATCCAAAATGACTAGATTAAAGTGTCCAATAATCATTGACTCCAAACCTATGTCGTCTTGTGAAATTTTAACAGCATATCATTAGAAGAAACATTTACTGTGGCTTTAATAACCTGGAATGGTTATTTTTAAATGTCATCACATTTCGTGGTAGACGATCGTTGTTCTTTTTGTGACCTACGGTGGCCGTTAATAATTATGTATAAGGCAGGACGTCAATGTTAAGATACAACAGTTTTTAATTACAACGGCAAATAAATACTTTAGAAGAATAAAGAAGTAAATGTCAACCAAATCTTGTTAACAATTTCGGTGAATACCCTGTTAGTAGCGCGGTTCAGCTTAACGTCCGGTAAATCCTAATTCAAAACTCAACTCATTGACGCACAATAATTCACACTAATTCGACTGGAGAGTTCTACTCAATAGTCACACAATAATCACTGTAGTCACTAAACTGACACCGCTATTTATACGCCTCGTGTAAAACATATTCATAAGTCCAGCATATCACTCTCGTACCTCCGTGTCAGTAGTTACCCATTTTCTTCCTTCTGACAGTTCTCAACTGATTGATTTCTTCATTTCTTTCTTTAAAATACTTATAAATTGTTAAGATTTTTCTTATAGCTACTGTAGTGTTTTACCGTTGAATTTTTGTCATATAAATTACAGGAACTCTTCATGTCATTATTACCACCCTTAGAATTCGATATATATTTGTAACCTCCTTGGCTTTCTTATTTAGCGTTAGCACTGTCGTGGGCTATTTAATTTATGATAACCTTCATTAAGATATTTGCTGGCCCTGTTGTTATAAAAATTCAATAAGCAAAGAGTATTGAGAGATCATGGCCAAAAACCTTGAAACCTGAACGCTTGCTCGTATATCCGAATACATCCTCAGCGACCACAAAAAACAAGAGATGATAATGTCCATGAGGAACAAGACAAGTTGCACATCTTAATCAATGACATTTAATCGGATATTTACGATTATACAGGGTGCGATGGTTAAATTGTCGTCATTTTATATTTTTAATTTCGCACATGCGCGTTGTTTGTTTTTGATTTTGTCCACTTCCCAGTACAGTAGGGTCAGGTGGGCACCGTCTGTAAGAAAAGGAGCAACATGACACAAATCACACCAATACAAATTTGGAAACGGCATGCTGAAATGCTTGGCATTCGCACCGGATGCTCCACTACGAACATTTCAGAGTGTTTGGAGGTGATCTGAGAGAAAATGCAGAAAGAGCTTAATGAGTCTAATTGTGTTTACGAAGGTACGGCAGCTGGGAAAACCCACTCTGGTCGTTCCGATAAGATACGAACTACCGAAACTTGTTGGTTAGGGCACCAAATTTGACACGGGTACTTCCATAACGTGCCTTGAGAAGGTAACGCTGCGCCGAGTCAAGTGGGTGGCTGCAGGAAGATCCCATGTCTAGCGACATGACTCTACCTCATGCCACACAAGCAGGAGAACCAACTTATGGCTGTCAGACAATTTCTGCAAGAACATCACCCCTTATAGTTGGTCAGTATATTACTTGCGAATCTGCCGTAACTTGCCTCAGTGAATTGCACGTGAAACCAACCAATGAGATATTCGCTACACATATTATAGCACTTTGTGGATACAAAGTAGAGGAAGAGGACATTGACGCACATTATTTACATTATTCTGACAATTGTTCTCATCTTTGTCGCCATATTTATCACAACGTTTCGGCCGTTGTACGCTCCGGCCCTCTTCAGGTGGTTGGAATGTCGAACTGAACCCTTTATTTCGCTCACTGGGGTGGACTGTTCTAGTTCCGCGTGCCATGTTTAATGGATGTCAGTTATCAGTTATCTCCTGTTAATTCCCCTCTCCAAGTTCTCCACTGCCTTACCCGAGTATTGTAATCACACTCTTTGCGTCCTGTCACTGGATCTAACTAACGCCTGAAGGCCACATGGCACAGTGGTTTATACATGGCACGTGGAACTAGAACAGTCTATCTCAACGAGCGAAATAAAGGGTTCAGTTCGACATTCCAACCACCTGAAGAAGGCCGGAGCGTACAACAGCCGAAACGTTGTGATAAATATGGCGACAAAGATGAAGACAATAATCAGAATTATGTAAATAGTGTAAATAATACCTCATCTCAGAAATATAGACAGATATTGACGAACATGTTTAAGGGTTGGGTTTACATCTATGAGCCAGGTATGAAGCTTCAAAGCGCTCAAGACTGGGATGACTGCGTTGGTGACGCGTTCACAACCGGTTTCCTTTCTGATTCCATTTGACAGCGTCTTTTAGGAAACATAACCCTCTATTTACAAACGGCGGTTAATCAAGCGAGGGCGATCTCTTCAGCCCAGAAAAAAAAATCATCGTATGATCGTAAAAATCGTATTCGCACCCACAGTTAGTGGCATACCAACAGAAAACAAAGATCCATCGGCAAGAGATTGGATTGTTTAAACAAGCCACAGTTTACGTGTTGATTGCAAACACGAGGTTTCAACCCTAATGGACACGGCTAGCTCTTGAACCTTTATTTCACTCGACTACGACAAGAGACTAGAGAAAACTAAAACCAACAACAGGGAATTTGTTCATAAGCTTTGTTTGGGTTGCTTGGTTAACATCATATTAACTCCTTATTTGGTATTGAATGCCAACATTTTATTTTCTTGTGAGCTTTCGAAATTCTTATTTTCCAAAAATGTATAGCTTGTAACTTTTTTCAATAATGTATTGCTTGTATTATACTTTAATATGAACATATATTGCTAGTAATTTTTTCTACTGTAATTATATATTTTCATGTTTTGTCCCACGTTTGCCGGTCCATCATTTATTTATAGTTTCAGCGCTAACAGGTGCTACCACATGAACATAAGTTAAAAATGTGGCAAATGGACTAGTCATAAAATTGATAGGTCTTCCATTAGATCTTTGAAACCGAAACGATTCTGTTCGAATGGGCTAAGAAACCAAAACACAGCTGATGACACTAGAGTCAAAAAGCCTCAGACTTCTGAATAGAAATATGATGAGAACAGAATTTCAATGTGAGAATATCGTAATAAATAACTATTTTATATTATATTATCAAAAATAGTTCATACTTTTTCATACTATAAAGTTATATTCGCAGATTGAATAAAAAAAAACAGAATAGATTCCTAAAGATTATCTGCCTTTATAGAACCGGTTCCTGGAAATTTGGAATGTCATTATTGAGTATAACCATTTAAGGACACACACAACTAGACATTTAACGCCTAAGAAGATCTGACTTGGAAAATTGTTGTAAAATCATATCTACATGCTCAGGATATAAATAACCTGCCATTATTAAACAGAACACTTAGAAGTTAACTCACTACTACACACGTTAAACGTTGAAAACAAACCAGCCACAAATGTATACGAATGACAAATGTAACCTAGTCTATATTGCAACAGAGTATAAACTTTATTTAAAATTAGTAACACAAACACGAATGATTTGCGGACATGTGTTTATATGGACTTTTGTTCTGGTATGTTTTTTAAGAAATTAAAAATATTATTTTTTAATATACCGTGTATATATATATATATATATATATATATATATATATATATATATATATATATATATATATATATATGACAATCCCCAAATTTAGGAATTACTTGTTAGGTGTCTGGACGTACGTTAGCTGATTGGCCAAGATGCCGACATTCGCGACGATGTTGATTCTGCGTTTAAAAGATCTTTTCCGAGAGATGCAACTACGCTTAAAACAGAATTCTGAACCGTTGAACTGATGTATAAATCATCATCTGTGTGCACTCATTGTCACCTCTGCGTACAGATATTTCAACACTGATTCACTTTGGTGCTTTCATAAAGAAAATGAATGAATAAATCAATAAATAAATAAACGAAAGAGAAAAAATGTGCTTTCATATTAAGAACA
The DNA here is from genome assembly GCA_964036315.1 of Acanthosepion esculentum. NCBI lineage: Eukaryota > Metazoa > Mollusca > Cephalopoda > Sepiida > Sepiidae > Acanthosepion > Acanthosepion esculentum. The sequence goes on from OZ038496.1 coordinate 8,823,399, forward strand.
TTTTCCTGCTATTCCTAACGCGAAATCTTAGGACCGTAGGACCGGCGTTATTTGGTCAACTCCTTGACACAAATAATCAACTATAATCTGCAACAGTAGAAAAGGATAAATTGTGATTTTAATACAATTTCAAAGACCACTGCAAAATATATCCCTCTCTTCATTTCTGTCATTTTTATACTTTGTTATTTTTGACGAATTTTCTTGAACTCCTCAAATGAAAAAAAAAAAAAGCTATGGCTGTATCTACCCTAATAACGTTAAAAAGAGATCGGATCAAAAATCCATTAATTCTTGATATATATATATATATATATATATATATATATATATATATATATATATATATATATATATATATATATGGGATTTACCTTAAATTCAATAGCGATTAGCTGGGATAGTATATAAATAAATTTCGATTCGCAGAATTAACTTAGAAAAAAAGATTTTCGACAAACTTTTTAATTCCGTTTTCATTAGAGAAATCTTTCCGATCAAAGTGTTTTGCATTATTCGAAAAATCCTATAGTCCTTTAGTGCAAGTTCAGTTTAATATTGCTCGTAGGGAAGAAGTGACCAAGTAAATTCATATATATTTTTTTAATTGTGCTGTATGATACATTCCATTAGTATGGTAGAAAACCACATATTTTCTTTAAACCACTGCTTATTCTAAGTTTCTTCCTACGGCTTACGGCCACATCACGATGAATCACCGGTTTCCGTACGATTACCGAAGTTAAGCAATGTCGAGTCTACATGAATGATATCTTGGGAATATCACGCTTGGATCAGCGGGAGCTGTAATGGATAATGTCTCAGTATTTTTAATCGGAGATCCGAGTTCCAATTCCAGTTGGGTTCGTTATATTCATTTACGCGAAAATAACCTGTACACTAAATCATTATTATCGCCCAAACATTTTTACAGTTTAAAAATAATGTATATTTTCTGGTTTTAAATAAACCGCAATGGGTTGATAAACCGTAGAAAATCGATGAATTAAAAAACTATTCTTCACTGCTACTTGTGATTTGGAATATAATATCGTCAAAGACTTGGATACCAAATTTGGAAATTACTTACAATTGAACAGAATATTTTCGCTCGACGATCCATTATTCTGTTTTCGTTTTCCAACTCCTATTGTAACCGTTTTCACTTTGTATTTCCTCTTCCCACTTTAATATGTCTACTCCCACTACACCTTCTCCTTAATCATTTTTTATTCCTCCCTTTCAATCTATGATCTCTCCTCATACTACTTTTTTTTTCTCTTACTCTTCTTTATTCCTTCTTTTCCCAATCTATGTTTTCTTTTTTTTCTTTTCATTTATTTTTGGTACTTAGCAATTCTTTTTCTTCATCACCTTTACCATTTCTCCTCTTTAAAACTCATCTTTCTAATTGGTAAACTCTCCTCCTCTCCTTCATACTAAGGTCGTTTTCGTATATTCCTCTTCTCCATTTTATTTCCCTCATTAACATTTACTTCCTTTCTTTCACCCTCATCATTACCTCTTTCTCTTATTTTTATTCCATCTATTTCATTTTGCATTCCACCAAAAGTATTTATCCCACAATTCTCCCCCACTTTTTTTATTTCCTTTTGCATACTAATCGATTTCAATTTTCAAGAAAACATTCATTTTATTCCATACGATTCCATTTTATTTCACTTAATTCCATTACTTCTGTGGAAATTCGATCAGGAACACGATTCAATAAATAAGGGCATGGGTTGGGCTGGATAGGCATGACTAATCGATAATAAAGCTAGACATTAACTTCGAATATGCAAATAAGTGGAAACCCCCCTACCACCACTGCCGCCCACTGCGCAAAAATATCACCGATATTTCGCCTCCTGCTGTTGAGCTACCTATTTGTGATACTGAACTTTCGCTCGGCTGCTATTCTGGTCACGTTCGCTCGAACCTCCAACGACGGCCGACCCGGCCGAGGCAGGAGTTAAATTTTTCCGAAATCAAATCAAAATCAAAGTAAAAAGAAAGATAATAACATAAGCTTAAGATAAAATTGAGAATAATTTTGAATCTAATTAGACATATTTATAATATTGAAAGGAGGTGAGATATAAACGAACAAGAAACGAAATTAAACGGATACAACTAGGTTAATTCTTCTTCCTTCTCTTTTTTCTGTGTCATGTTCTTTGAGGACGTTGGCGATTATGGCTCTCTACAGTTGGTCTTTGCAGCTTTAAGCAAATATCGACTTTTTGCTATCTGTCTTAAACATTTTACATTTTACAGTTGAAATAGCTAGATGTAACCGTAAGTCCTATGCTAAGAGTTTCTTCTCTCACACATCTCGTTTGTTTGAGTTCTCTTACGGCTTCTGGCTTTCCAGTCAACTTTGATCTTCAAAAATTTCAATATCAATCGTTATCTTCAACATTCTTAATTCCTGTTCATTTTACGGTTCTCTTTCCTTAATAATGATTTTTCTCATATTCTCACACATTCTTACGTCATAGATTCTTGATTGCTTCGGTGAATGGCAAGATGATTTATAAAACAAATTCTCTTCAGCTAATCATTTACAAAATATCTTTAAGTAGCGCTGTTTCCCTGTTCTTCTTGCGTTCAATATTTGGCACTCTTGTGAGGGCCACATTTTCTAAGCCCGCTTTCTTCATTAGCATCCTATAAATTTCATCTGACTCTATCTGATGTTAAATACGTGCTCTTTTTGTGTCCGTTTTCTCTAACATTTCATCGTTGCTTACATGTTCAATACATCGTATCCTCAGCACCCTTCTGTAGCAACCGCATTTCTGTTGCTTTAAATCTCTTCTTCATCTATGAGGTTGTAGATGGCGATAAAATTCATGTCGTCAGGGGTATGACGATAAATTACATCCGGCAGAAAGGCTTCTGACCAAGATGTTTTGAGGAGCGTGGGAAAAACTCCTCATTGCTGTTGATACCAGGCCCTGGCTGACCTGAGTTGGTAGCAACTGTTAGGGAGCCAGCCGTAGGAGAATTGTTGACGCCAAACTCGGGGCAATACTCTATGAAAGTATAAAAAATATGTTGTTATAGCAAAATTACCAGAAATGCAATTTTGAAAAAAATTATCCGCAATACATTTGACTCTAGACAACAACACTCATTACAAAAATACGTCAACGAAACCTGATCTGCAAACTTATTTCTTGTTATGGGAACTTACCCATAATAATAATGGACTATTCCGTACATCATAAATACTGCGCCTCAAGAGCGAGCAGCAGTTCAGTCAGTTCAGAGATTAGGCTAGTTTAGGTTTAGGTTTAGTTTTGAATCTTTAGTTTCTTGTTTCTGCTTAACTTGGCTAGGGTATGAATGCCCATTAGCCCCACTTTTATTTCTGTCCCTATTTTTCTTTGGTTTAATTCCCCATCCCCTCCCTCGTTAGGTGGCCAGTGACGTCAGTTCTCTGGTGGTTGCGGGATGACTTTCGTTTCGTGTGTGTGTTTTTTTTCGTTTTTGTTATTGTGTCTAAATGGGTGTGTGTCTGTGTGAGTGATTTGGGAAGGATGACTGTTTTACTTCTATAATCTCGCAATTATTTCGTCCAGTTAACTGATGTTTCTGCCACATTTAGGTATTGTGGGGGGGTTTATTACTAATCTTATTTTGTTTTGTTTTCTTGTATATATTTTTTTCATATTGTAAATATTCATTGGGGTTTTTAATTGTTATCCCCCCCCCCACAGACTTTGAATTGTACATATGGGGACTAGTTAGAATTTCATGGAGAATTTGAGGAATTATGGTGGATGTAGAAAGAAAGGTATGGAAGAATGTGTTGTTTTGGTGCCAGGACTATTGTTGGTATGTTTGGGTCAGTGGTTGCGACTAGCTAAGTTTTTAGTTTAAGACAGATGATGACCGTCCTTCCCCACCCCCCTTTTTAGGCCTTGTGCCACATTTTGTACATTTGTACAAATAAATATTGTTCAGTCAGTTCAGAGCTCAGTCCTTTTTGGACGACTCTGCTAGATGATCGAACTCTCTGCCTCTGCGGCAGAGGGGAACTCTCTGCCTTTGGGCAGAGAGGAACTCGGACGAGGCTCCGCCGAAGGGCAGAGCCTCGTTCGGGGAGGTTGACCGGCCCGATCCCGTTTATACGGGATATTTTTTGGCCGAGCCTACGGGCTCGGGTACCCCACTTTAAACCCGGCCTTGTGTCACATCTGTCCCTCGTGGGAAGGACACTAAATACTTCAGTCAGTTCAGAGTCAGTACTTTTTGGACGACTCGGCTTGACGATCGAACTCTCTACCTCTGAGCAGAGAGGAACCCGGACGAGGCCCCGCCGAAGGGCAGAGCCTCGTTCGGTGAGGTTGACCAACCCGATCCCGTTTATACGGGTTCTACGGGCATTTTTTGGCCCAGCCTACGGGCTCGGTGAGCCCACATTAAACCGGCCTTGTGCCACATTCGACACACGTGGGCGTGTTGTTGAACATCAGTTCAGTTCAAGTTCAGGTTCGGAGTGAGAGTCAGTCAGAGACATAGTCGCAGTCAGACGATTACTGTTAGACATTGGAATAGTGATACTTGTCGAGACACATAGTTCACTCTAACCTTATCTGATATTCGTTAATACTACTTCTACTTGTTTTGTACATATTTCTGTTTGTAATATATCTGTCTTATTCCATACCTGTGTTCGAGTTATTCTGCATTGGTTCTATCTTGGACCATCACCGTGGTACAAAAAACTTGGACCATAACATTTCTTAAGAAGAATACATATCATATACATACGAATTTATCCTAAATCTTTTGTCCTCCTATATCCAATTCTTTTTTTTTTCATTGTCTGTAACCCCTGCGTACTAGTTTCATTCCCGCCTTGCTTGGTGTGAATTGATAAAAAAAAAAACGTTGTCACAGGTGGACTTTAAGGGATTTGAATTTTTTACTCGGTGTTTTTCCATGGTCCGCACCAACTTTCAATGACTTACTCATAACTTTCAAGATTTACTCCCACGTTCTTGGCAGTTCAATACAAATTTCTTTGTAGCATTAGAAACTGTTGAAACAGAGATTCCAAGGATTCTTGGAGTTGGCCTTGTACCCTTTTGAGATTTTGCGTTTACTAATATTATCAAATCTAATGTTCGCATGTACCTCCTTTGACTTCAACGTTGTGACAAAGGAACAGTTAATAACATGTGTTTTAAAACAACATTGAATAGAGCATTCATTGGCTAATTCCTATCATGTGGACATTGGCAGTTTATCAAGAGTGATTCTGGTTTCTGATTTATTACAGTTGAGTCAAAATGTTTTTTAACAATTTTCTATCTTTTTAGAGTATGCCAATACCAGTGTCGCAGATACTATTTAGTGTTTTCTATTTTTTCTCCTATAGTTGTTTTTTTAAAGAAAATGTTGCTTTATCATTCATTCTTCATTCTCAACCAATAAACAATAGACAAAAGCCATTTCACTAGATTCATTATTCTACATATTGTACTCAACAAACATTACGTGTGCCAATAATTGTGACCAGAACTGTATATATTCTTCAGTGTTCTTTTTGCTTTCACAATACAAATACAAATAATATTTCTTTTCAAAATGTCGAATTAAAAAGTCGATATTTAAATGGGCTTAGAGCTTAAGTATTTCAAATTTACAAAAATAGGTATCATTTTATTCTCGATATGATTTTTAAATCAAATTATCGTCATTGGCTACTTTTCAACTGGTTTTCGAATTCCAAGCAAGCAGGAAGAATGGTTGCCTGATCTTTGCATCTATTTCTAGCATATTTATCAGAGAGTCTTTATTGTATGTCCACATATTCCTAATTCAGAGATAAATTATGTCTAAAACAAGAAACACCTTTTTTTGTAGATTTAGAAATCGATTAACACCTGACGGTAATTGTTGTCAGATACCCGTTCATTAGAATTTATAAGAGATATGAAAAATAGGTAGAAGGAGCAGAAACTTTAAGTTGTATAGCATGCACTAATTTAAGAATCGGACTAACCAAAACATGATTCAGAAAATAATAAGTATAAGGGAAATGCTATGTATGTATGTGTGTATGTATAATATGAAAGGCACAAACACTAACATTACATGTTTATAATTTATTACATTGGAATCGTAATCACGATCCAATTCATCAGACCTACAAATTCAAAAAGAATATGAATGTGTAGGTCTGATGAATTGGATCGTGATTTCGATATGTAATAAAATATAAACATGGAATATTAGTGTTTGAGCCTTTTATATTATATTCTTACTCGGTCCTGGACATTGAGTTCTACCTGGATTCTATCCTCTTGGGAATTTATGTATATAAATCTATCTATCTATCTATCTATCTATCTATCTATCTATCTATCTACCTATGCAGGGTGTACATAAAGTTTGTGTACACTTTAAAAAAAATTTACTTTATTTGTATTTGCGTTAGAAATAATTTGTAAAAAGGATATTTTTAAAGGTTTTATTGAAATTTTATTTAAGCTTCCACATGTCCTCCATCATTAGCAATTCAAAGGGTAATACGATTTTGCAGTTCACGGAAAACATTCGCCAACTGATATAGAGTAATGCCTGAAATCACATTAGTTATTCTAGCTATACTTAAAACTAGGGTCATTAAACTTTATAACATTTTTTACAGATTATTTCTATCGCAAATACAAATAAAGTTATATTTTTTTTAAGTGAACACGAACTTTATGGACACTCTGTACATATATATATATATATATATATATATATATATATATATATATATATATATATATATATATATATTTGATCACTAATATTATATATATTTGTGTGTGTGTGTGCGTGCGTGTGTGTGTTTAAAATAGGTTCGTTAATAAAACGTGGACAAACGAAAAAGTACAAATATAAGCAGTACGATAAATATTTATTAAGTATTAACTATTATATATAAATATAAATATATGATAAATTATATATAAATATTAATGTCGCAGAAATGAAGCATGTAGAGAAAGGTTTCCTGTGTACTTTGTCAACGGACCAATGAATAAACAGAGACATGGGAATTACTCACCGACAGTGGAAATTGTACTGTTAGCAAAACAAAAAAACGACTACTGTCTGATTCCTCGATTTACTAAAGTTTTTATCAAAATGAACTTAAAATTTAAAATTTTGGTCGGTGTAAAAGCGTTATGCAGGTCTGTTATTACAGTTCTGCGTCATGGGGGTGTAGTGAGATTTTAAACATAGATGAAGAGATTTTTTAGGTTGGGGAGGGCGAAAGACATCTCGCGTGTATCAAGTTAAGGCAAAAATTGTCGGACTAAGTGGTCAAATTTAGAAAGATGGAGTGTGGTTAGAATATGATGCGATGAAATAAGTGTGGAGGAAAAATGGAATATATATTAATAAAAATATTGAATAAATAAAATGAAAAGAAAACGTGAAGGGACGAAAAACTGGATAAAAATTTGGATAAAAATTTGGAAATCTATTTTCAACAAAAAAGTGTGTATAGAAAATAAAAAAATAAAGGAAAACCTGAGGGGAAAAGCGTATACATATATAGATACACATGCGTACATAAGTGCACATAAAAGCCACCACACAAACAAACTTGTTTCTAATTATATATATATTGAACCGGCTTCTAATGCTCAAGGTGATAGTAGTCTATGGTTAGAGAGAATCTCAGTTGAGTTCCACCACGGAATATGTGAGCGAGTCTGATTTGCTACCTCTTCGTCACCGAGGCCCGTTGGAACAGTTGGTATGACGTTTGCTTGATATCCTAACTGTCAGGGTTTCAATTCTCGGTAGTGTATGCCCACTGCTGATGAGTCCCAAATAGAGGACGAAACAGCCGTCCAATGCTTTCTGCATTCTGTTGAGGTTTCAGACTCAATGAATTACTTAATTGTAATTATCAAACCCTCCTAATAATTTCTATAATTTGTATAACATTGCTTGATCAGGCTTCTAATTCTAAGGTTGAGCAGCTTGGTGATAGTAGTCGTGGCGCCGTCCTATGTATAGAGAGAATCTCAGTTGAGGCTATTTTTGTAGTGAATTTATAACATATGTTATACTTTTTAAATAAATCATTATACCTGCTCTACTCTGTATTGAGGACTCTTTTAAGAATAGTAATTGTTGGTTATTGGAATTTATTCCGTATACACCAATCCTATACGTGGGTATATATATATATATAATAGATGATTTTACAATGAGTTATGCTACCAGTGACGAAAGAGTGCATATTTATTATTAATATGCTGAAAATATTAATATTATCAAGATGCAGACTTAAATAAAAAAAATCGAAGAGTTGGAATCTATTTCAGTACAATGGCAGATTATTAAAAACCGAATCAAAACTTTCCGATGAATATACGACGATGTAAATGGCAGTATCCTCCAAAAGTGTCCAAAGCTGTGAAATGTGGAGAGAAGGATCCAAGCGTTTCAGAACAAATGCATGAAAAAACTCCTTGGCATTTTCTATTCGGAACAAAAATTAACAATGAGTTTCTGCGGAAAAGGGTTGTTTGTTTTGACAAACACAAGGAATTTCTTCTCGACACTGTCAAACGAAGAAAAATGTCGTGGTTTGGAGACATTACAAAGAGTGTCTGTGCAAGACCATCATGCAAGGCACCGTTAAAGGTAGACATAGGAGAGAACGCCAAAGCAAAAACTGCGTGGACAATGTAAAAAAAATGGATAAGTAAGTGTATGCCAGAATTACTGATGGCTGCCGTTGATAGAACGTTGTGGAAAAGATTTAGCGTGTCTTCTGCATTCGTATCCGCTCTACAATCACAAAAGTCAAGGGGATGTTGCTTCTGCTGCTGCTACTGCTGTTGATAATAATGATAAAATGGCAGTATTCATACAACCATAATGAAATGGAACAAGGATTTGAACGGTTTAATTATGGATTGGCGTCAGAATAAAGGTATTAGCAATGAGCAGGAATGTTTTCTTTGAAACAGATTCTTCCTGTTGTGATAAATCTTTTAAATGATAAATTATTGAGCGAACTTAAAATGGTAAACCGTAAGAATATGGAACATCTGAAAACGAATGAAAGGAAATCAAATAGATAACAACCTGGAATATTGCCAGAAAGTACATTATTAATGAAATGACAGCTGACATGTCCAAACTTCAGCTATCTGACATACCAATTAACTATGTGGGTAACCATGACTCACAACAATTTGCACTTTATCGTAGAATGCGTAACTTATGTCATTTTGCTATCTCTCCTAGTCCATATTCTGTTATCGATGGACACAAGCTTGTTAGGTAGGTTATGTAGTGTTTTCCTTTGCTTGTCTTGCCTTTAATGTGTCCTGTGAGTGTCAAAATCTCCAATTCCACTTTCCTCAATGTGTGCCCTAAAAATTTCAAATGTCTCTTTTTGGTGCTAAGTATAAGGCTCGTGCTTGTTTTCATTTTCTCTAAAACTTAATCGTTGGTAAAATGTTCAGTCCATGGTATTCTCAGCATCCTTCTGTAGAATCCAAATTTCCTTTTGCTATTTTCTTCCTCTTTGAGGATTATGTCCAGCATTCACTACTATATAGGAAGACTAATATTTCATAACAGTTCAGTATATTTTTCTTCGTTTCTAGCGAAGTTTTTTTCTCTTTCTTAAAACTTTGCTTAACATTTGGAAAGCACCTTTCGCTATCGCAATTTCCATTCGGATTTAGGTGTCGCTCTTTCTGTCTTCTTTTAAAAAACTTCCTAGATATTGAAATACTGGTTGCTTTTGGCATCTCTCTGTGACAGTAAAATTATAAAATAAAACTGTTTAATAAGCAAGTATAATGAAAACCAAATATACTGTAAAAGTCCAATTGAAATTTGAAAAGGAAAATAGTCCATAACAAAAAGATTAGAATTAGTTGATTTCTGGAAAGTGTGAAAACAATAACCCCTAAATGCCAGAAAAATGCAGAAAAATACAATCTAAGAAGAGAAATCTATAAACATATATCACCTGCAAAGTAAATATGGAAACTGAGTCTACGTGATCGCTAACTGTGACTCTTGTGCTAACCTCCTCTATTACAGACGGTATTTAGCCACCTCCCACGTAGGTTTCATGTGGCACAAGGCCGGGTTTAAGGTGGGTTTCCGAGCCCGTAGGCTCCGCCAAAAAAGGTCCGTAGAACCCGTATAAACGGGATCGGGTTGGTCAACTTCCCCGAACGAGACTCTGCCCTTCGGCGGAGCCTCGTCCAGGTTCCTCTCAGCTTAGAGGCAGAGTGTTCGACCGTCTATCCGAGAAGGCGTCGCCGTCTCGTCTATTACAGACGATATTTAGCCACCCACCCACGAGAGCTGCATGTGGCACAAGGCCGGGTTTAACGTGGATATTCCCTTGCCCGTATGATCGGCCAAAAATGCCCGTATAAACGGAATCGAGTTGGTCAACATCCCCAAACGAGACTCTGCCCTTCGGCGGAGCCTCGTCCGGGTTCCTCTCTGCTCAGAGGCAGAGAGTTCGACCGTCTAGCGTGAGGAGACCGTCGCCGTCCCCTCTATTATAGACTGTCCGGGTATTCACTGGTAGTAGTATATGTATACCTCGGGTGTGTCCATTTGTGTAAAAAGGGGAGAGACGCCATAACAGATATAAAAAGAATATCAAATACTTCAATAAAAATACAAATATTTCAGACATTAAGATAAACTGATCCTTCCCTTATCTCTTGTTTCCAGCTTAGGATTCGGCTTTCGGTTCTTTTCTAAAGTCTACTTCAATTCTATATTTCTCACGTCTCCGCCTAAACCGTGACATTTTATTCAATATTTTTATCCTTATTTTCATTCTCTTTCACCCTCTGGAGTCTTGGTGCCATGTGTCTTATTTGGGGTGAATTCATGTTTAAAAAAGAAGTCAAAGATCAAACTAAATTAGAAAAAAAATATCAGTGTAAAACTGAAGACTATCCGAATATCAATCTTGGAAACATGTAATTCACAATTGCCATTTCAAAGTTACTGTTATATAATGATTTTCTAAGCCCAGCTTAGATGTGGCACAAGGCCGAAAATATGGGGCACCCAGTGAGGATCGAACTCACTACTCAGTCGTAATTGATCTAGCAAGTCAGGCTTTCTAACCATTACACCAGGTCGAGGGACCCAAAAAGTTACTGTTATATAATCAAGTATTGTGGGCTTTTATAGTTTAACACCTATGGGAATTTTAAATCAACATTGGAGGCAGTGTATATAATTTGTAAAATATATTACATCGACTTATTGTATAAATAAACATTCTTTTCTTTTTAAATGTTTTTACGTTTTCATCTTTTCATCGTCTCGACTCGACGCACGATACAATTGGATACTATCCTATACCGGTTCATTTAATTGTTTATTCCGCGTCAGATAAACATTACCAGTTATAATCGATCAGAAAATTTGTATAATAATTTTAAACACGAGTTTTAACATCAAAGGTCTAGAATCAGCTAAATCAGTTTACATATGTGTCTGCCCAAAACAATGACTAAATACGTAATATATTAAAAAATTCGATGTAATTTCAGTTCAATTTCCCTAACACATACATTATTGCTTTTGATCAAATATAATGTACGTTTAATTACAGATTCAATCAACAATGTATTTTCCCTGATTATCTATGATTCCTTACATCTATTAACAAGCTTACTAATTCCATTACTGTAAAATTCTTTTGGCTTTGATTCGAAGAACTCACAAATGTCAGTTTTAACCTCTTCCTGTGTTACAAAAGCTGCTTCTTCCAAATGATTCTGTAAGCTACGAAACAAATGGTAGTCTGCAGGAGCAAGGTCGGGAGAATAAGGTAGATGAATTTTCTCCCAACCAATATTTTGTGACGTGATACTTGCTGTGTGTGGTCGCGCATTGTCCTGATGAAACATCACCCGTTTTCGATTCATTAGAGCAGATCTTTTTTTCCTCAAAGCTTGGTTCAAACGCTCTAATTGCTGACAGTATATTTGAGCATTAATTGTTGCATTAGGTGGTAAGAATTCAAAGTGGATTATTCATTGGCAATCCCACCAGATTGAAAGAAGAACCTTTTGCCCATGAAGTTCCCTTCTCGGCTGTGGCTGGGGTCCTTCCCCTTTACCAAGTCACTATCTACGACGCTTAACATTTCGGTAAAAGATCCATTGTTCGTCGCCAGTCATAAGTCTATCCAAAAAAGGTTAAACAATTTGGCGAGAATGGAGAGAAGAGCAGATGTCAACTCGGGATTTGAGGTTGTTTTCAGACAATTCATGCGGCACCCATTTTCCAACTTTAAGAACTTTTCCAAGTTGTTGAAGATGACGATGAACAGTTGTATGGTTTGAACTGAGAACCACTGCCAATTCCTCAACTGATAAAGCAGGATTTTCTTCAAGGGCTGCTTCAAGAAGCTTTTCATCAAACTCAACTGGATGTCCGGTTTGAACTTCATCTTCAAGGGCGAAATCTCCACCTTTTGCAAACCATCTTCTGCAAGTTCTTTCATTCACACATTTCTCTCCATAAACTGAGTGAATGTTTCTAGCCGCTTCGGCTGCTGAGTTTCCTTTCTTGAACTCATAAAGCATTATGTGCCTCAAATTTAATCAAACAAAATTTAATTTTATTGTTCTCTGAAATAAAATTTGATCAGTTTAAATGCATCCAAACATAAAAATAACGTTCATCTCCATTAGACATTATAAAATACTCTTTAAATTTCGTTCATTTTAACAAAAAGTTAAAATTCGGACATAACTTATGGGATGACCTAATATTTTTAAAAAACATAAAATATTTTGATGATATTATAGAAGAAATGCAAAATTTTCGAACAAATAAACGCCGAAATTCTACTCTCCATGGAAGTAATAATTTAAGAATATACCCATTTTATTTTAGACCACTCGGCGGCAGTGAAGAGTCATTAAACATCTTACTAGAACATATTATTGTTTGCAACTGTGAAACGGCGACTACGAAGTGGCGAGTGCAATATAGAGACGGCAAAACGATGACTCAAGTTGGCGACGGTGAAATAACGGATGCGAAGCTGTGACTACGAAAATGGTGACTACGAAATGGTACTCTCTTATAGTTAGGGCGAAATAATCGTACCTCTCTTCGCGTACCCCCTTCAAATACGAAGCGCTGAGAAAAAAAGATGGGAAGGATTTCGCGAGCCTATGTGAAATTTTCTTTGGACCAAAGAGATTCATTTAACGAACTGACACGAAAACAGATAAAATTGTGAGCATATGTGAAATTGTTATGGCACCAATGAAATCCTTTTCTTCACAGAAATTATCCGTTGAGTCAAGAAGGAGAAATAAAGGAAAATAAAGAGATATGCGAAATTACATTTCATATAAAATAAGGAGAAAAATTAAATTAAAAAGAGAAGATTGCATGAACTCATGTGAAAGGTTTCGTTTGCGCTCACCGGGTCCATCGCTAAAGTTTTCACCAATGTCAAATGACTCGCCAATTATATTACCGGCTTTTAGCCAAGCACGCGCAGCTCTTCAAACACTTTTCTCTCAACAATCCAAGAAAGCTTTTCAAAGAAAGTTTTTCAAACTATCTCTCTTCGTCTAATTTTGAATGTATTCAACTGGATATCACTTCTGTGAGCAACGAACCCTATTAAATTTATTTTAAACATTTTTTAATATTATTTTGTGTCACATCATTTAATCTGTTGTATGAACATTTCCTCTTCATGACAATTCGTTACTATCCGGTCTTTAAAAATTTCTTATTTGTTTTCACGAAACGAGCTACTGACACAACTTCAATAAATTACTTATATTGTTTTTTTAAAAAAAATACCTTTGTATTTCTTCGTCATTATTCTCGTTCACTAATCTTCTTGGTGTGGGTAAATCAACTCTTCATTTAAACCCTTAAGTCCCATGCTGCTATAATCTAGCCCGAAAGAGTGATAAAGACACACAATTAATTGAAAATGTAGAAATATTGGGGACTGCAAAGACAAATATTAGCAAATAATATTTCCGGATTGATAAAAAAGGTTAATAATGAATTCAATTTTAGGCTGACTTATTTCTTATACTCCCTTAAAACATTAATTAATTAAGGACAATGTTAGGGCCTTAAATGTGCACCTATCACGTAGAACGGGTAATCTCTCATACAGTCCCGGTGCCATGAGCTCCCACTAAGACTTAAACTCAAACCAGATCTCAGGGGAAACTTGTACATACGATCCATAGATAAAGATACTGTGAAAATGGTCAGTTTCCTCTACTGCTCGAGAAAGGAACCTGATTCCGGCTGCTGTCCTTGAAATGTTCATACAACAGATTAAATGATCTGACTACAATTACAAGCGCTAGATCAGACCGAAAATGAAGTTCTTCCGCCATGTATGAGTAGGAGCTGCAAGTCGTCACTTTCCAGTCTCGTTGTCGTCCAAAAACGTATCCGCTTCTTTCCATTATTTTCAACATTATAGCTCCTTTGGCAGAGGCGAATTGTCGCAAGACTTTCGCTGCTCTATCACTATTTCCATGGAATGTGTTCAGACGAACTACACTCCTTAGCATCAACAGTTCTAAAACCCGCGATTCCACACACACATTCGGGATAACCAGCGCCATTTTGTTCGTATTCCCTTGGTGAGATGTAAGTTCAATTGAAACAGCTTCTTCCCACGAATTCCTGCTCTATGTAACCAACTACTAAGACATGATGCTTCACGATGATCTTAAATTGTTCAAGTCTAGGGTTAGCCGTTATCTTCTCTGCATATCCCTCTAATTTGTCTCTCTTAAAATTTGGTCCTCTATCTCGAGGGACTCTTGGGCCTTGTGCTTGATAAACATCACTGTAAAAATAAAACCTCATATGAGAAACCACCTGATCGACTTGTGACCTATCTCCTGCCTACAACATAATATACAATTCTGTTTATTCCTCAGTCTGCTATGTCCATTCAAGACGTGAATGAGCATACTACACGGTATTTACTCCCCCCCCACACACACACTAAAACGAGATGTGACACAAGGTGTATTTTTAGATGGGTACCCGAGCGCGTACACCCGGGACAGGAACAAAAATTCCCCTCAGCCCACGCAACCGTTGGTTTCGCTGGCCTCGGTGCAAGCACCGATCCCTCCATCTGTTCCCAAGGGCTGGGCACCCCTTCAGAATTATTTTCCTCAGTTGCCCCTCTGTACTTTAACAGAGAAGCCCCTGAGCGCATTCCGTCCAAAGACAGAGACGCAACCGAGAGATGATAAGTAGACGTGTGACTACTCAAAATGAGTAAGTTACACGCTAACGAGCATACGACACTGCTTCATTCTCTTGTTGTTCTTAGTCATGTTTGTCTCTCACCATTCAGTGTCCGGGTATTCCAGTAATATAACCATATATATCCATATCAATATAATATATCCATATATATCCGGGTATTCCAGTTATATATCCATATAAGCATACCAGTTAGGTCGGTTATTCAAAGCTTTCTTCTGTCTTTCCTCTCTCCTATGTGTGTGTTTGTGTGTGTGTGTGTTAGATTGATGTCTTGCAAGTATTGATAAAATTGCGACAGCGATCAAATATAACATACATTTACACGGAGAATATTTTTTCTCAGTAGAACAACAAAGCTCTCTAATTTTGTTCAGAAACGCCAACCTGCAGATTGACTATTTTGTGGTTTGGTTCGAAATTGAATTATATCACCTGAAGAATTCTGCTGCGTACAACGGCCGAAACGTTGTGAATGTGACAATAAAGGTGAGGGCAACACTCAGAACAATGTAAATAGTTTAAATAGGACAAAAACGTTCTTGACGGCATTATATATATGCAAATATCAACTGCATTGTTCAATAGACTTATTGGAAGAATCACAAGAATTTAATATCGTGTAGAGATACTCCAAAATGTATATGGGAGTATTCCATTTCATGGATAATAAAATCACTTTAACATCGCAATATTAATCAACTTTCTGAAACCTGATATGCCATTTCGGAACTCAGATATTATATATGTACTGGGTGTAAACAGCAAAAATGCCAAATCGTGTAACATCAAAATTGTCCAGTTAAAAGATTTAAGCTCTGAAGCGTTGTATCTTACAACTGATTAAAGATATCTTACTGGAACTCTACGGGATTTTCACAGCACTATTGAACTCTACGTTGAGCAATAATAATGTATAATGACTCTAGAAGATTATCAGAAGAATTGTGATGAAATCATTCATAAACGAAAATGGCATGCTAGTCATTGATTTATCATAGATAGGGATCAGAAGATCGTGAGGGATTGAAACAAAATTCATATATATATATATATATATATATATATATATATATATATATATATATATATATATATATATATATATATATGTATGAAGTACACTCCTTCTGACATTTTGACCAATACATCCGGGTCTTCCATCGCAGAACACGTAATAAATAGCTATAATTATGCTGCTAGTTTTTTGATAATTAAAATATTTTATTATTGGCATATATATATATATATATATATATGTATATAAATTAATGAATTAAATCATTAAGAAATATACAATCTTAAGGTTCCATTTATATATATATATATATATATATATATATATATATATATATATATATATATGTATTATTCCAGCATCACTTCTTAACTTATTCAAGATGAATATTCGCCCTCTCTAACCTTCTAGCATTTTGTCCTGAATCAAGAGGTGCTTCGCAGTTTTCACGTACGATTTTACAACTGAAATTCCTCTCTCACGTGCTTTACGCTTTCGAATTGAGTTGGATGTTTTCTAATTGATTTCTTTATCTCTAAGGTGAAACGATGATCACTCTTCTTGTTGTGACCACATGATCCAGTTTTCCCTTCTGCTGTTCCCTCTTTTTTAAACTTCTTCACCGATCACTTGATGGTTCTTGACTGAAATTTGAAGATGGAAGTCAGAGTATGAATGTTGGTACCATTTCGGAAGGCCTGAATGATAATTTAACCTGCTCTATTTTTAGATGAATAACTCAAAGGATTTCTCAATGATTCTTAAACAATTGGTGTCGAGAAGGCTAAATGTCCTCCCCGAAAACTTCGGAAAAAAACTCATCCCGATTGTGGGGCGCACTAAACGAAACATGTTTTTTAGCTAATTTTATGGTGCTGATTCCAAAAATGACCTAACTCTTTCATGGTTAGCCACCGTTTTCGTTGTGCTGAATTTGATTATTTTTAGAAAAATTATTAATTTAAAATCTTGCCTCATCACAAAATCAATAGTTGGTACTACGCTTCTCACCCACCCCCGATCTTACCACCGGAAGTAGTTTATCTTCATACACAAGACGTTGATAAAAAGGTTGTTCATTCATATCAAAAACCTAATTCTGTAGCCCTCTACATTTATCTTGGTTTTTGTATTGGGTGAACCGCTGTAATTTACCCTAGTATTGATCGATCATTTCTTGAAACTACTCAAATTTTCCAAATCAATAAACATAGCTTTTTAGGGTCTTTAGCTGCGTATCCATAACAATTGCTGTTGAACCCCGTTCAGAAATTGTAGAAAAATGCAATATAATTAAGTAATATTACTTAAACTCAAAATTAACTCATTTTTTGTGCAATTCTCAGGCTCTGATTCGAATTTCCCCATCCGCATATATTAAATAATCAGTTACGTTGTCATAACGCGCTGAGACCTTTGAAATGTTCAGACGATTATGTTTATCGTCAGCTAGGAAATATATGGGATGACTCCAGAAAATAATCAACACTATATTCCTTCCATAAAATATATATTAAAAAATTGAAGAAATATTTATTAACCAATAACATTGGTCAACACGAATTTTGGTGCCAAGTATCAAAACAGATTATTTTAGCTAATTTGACAGTGCTGATTCCGAAAACGGCCTTCGTTTTTCATGGTTACCTACCATTTTTGCTGTACTGATATTACACATTTTTGAAGAAAAAAAAGATCAATTTACGATCTTGACTGATCATAGAAACTCAACAATTTTCAATTAAGCCGAGCAATGTATGTCAGCCAAATGAAATAAACAATTTTTATTAGGCAAAATTGTTTTTGGGTGAGAAACTTAAAAATTGACGTACCGAATGTTTCCTATTTATCACCAAAATTCAAATTATGAGATGAACTTTATCAGTAATACACTTTACTAAACCTGATAATTAAGGTGACATCAAAAACATGAAACGGTAAAATCTTTCGTTTCAAAGATTTTTTGTTGACCAGTGTAATTATGCTGTTACACAATTTGGACAATTTTGGTAGATAGATAGATATTTATGAACAGAGTGAGATGAATAGACAGACATGAACAGATTGGGATAACGGGGGGTGAAGCCGTGAATTCCTATCTTTTCCATGACTATGTGCGCGTACAGGGAATATCATGAAACAAACTGGAATTCGAACTCAGACCTTTCATTAACAATTCCGTGTCATTATCCATTACACCACCAGCGCACCTAGTTTCCCTTCGCGGTTACATTTAGGTACTGATCAGGCTAGAAATTTGTTAAATTCGGTGATCGTAAGGGAAATGGTGTTTCAAACTGATGTGCTCGTGAGCAGATACTTGTCCTGTCTAGTATGATTGGCTCCGAACAGATTTGTGCTAAGAAGGGCAGCACTATTCAGGAAAACCCTTCATATAGTACGCTTGATCTTAGAACAAGTCAACAGTGAAGCCACGCTAATCAATTGAGATCAGTCTAAGTCGTTCGATAGGTTTGTACATCAATTCCTGGAGCCTGAAATTTCGGCGGCCGGTTTCGTGTCGGATTTTCGCTTCTGGATCCGATATCTGTATGCGCCTCCCGGTGTCCTGGTGGAGGTGAACGGGGTAAGATCGGAGCCTTTCGTATTGTCTCGCTCCATTCGTCAAGGTTGTCCGCTTTCACCTTTGCTTTACGTTCTTGCGTTCAGGCGAATCCGGTCCTCGGCGGAAATTCCCTACCTGATGCTACCACCTCGGCCAGGTATTCTGCCTATGATGATGACGTTTCGGTTCTTGTGTCGAACAAAGCTGAGATTGACGAAGTCAGCAAATAAATTAGTGGTTATGAGATGGTGACAGGGGCCAAGATCAACCGCGATAAGTCTGTTGGCTTGCTGTTAGGTGCGTGGAAGGGAGTTTCTCTTCCCGGACCTTTCCTCTGGGCGGATGGGCCGGTCAAGATACTCGGTGTCTGGTTCGGTCCTGATCTCCAGCTGGATTTGAATTGCTCGGAGGTACAAGGTAAGGCCGAGATCGCGGTTAATCTGTGGTCTCGGAGGATGCTTTACTTGAAGGGGAGGGCGGAAGTATGTGTTTCACACATATACGCGATTCTCCTTTACCGACACTTTGTACTTCCACTTCCGTACACCAGACTAATATTATTAGTAAGGCTCTTGTTCTCTTTCTTGTGGAGGGATAAGGCCGCTATGGGATCTCGGGAGATGTGTTGACTTCATCTCTCTGAGGACGGTCTGGGTATGCCTATCATTGAGATTCGTCAATATATGCTTCGCATCATATTTCTAGACCGAATGTGTCGCGGATCGGATGAGGAGGGCGCCTTCTGGAAGGAAGACGCCCGTAAGAACTTCCCATCCCTGAGAAATGTGCATTCGGACGTTTATTCTGAGCCGAATGTTCCTTCTATCGCGAATGTCGTCGTGCTCTGAAGCGCCTCTTATGGGCGTCGGATGGCCTCTCCAACGTCCAGGAGTTGTCTCGTAGTCCATTATATCGAAGTGTTAGTCTGGGTGTCCGTTCGTGATAATTTGATTGACGAACTCGGTCTTACACAGCAGGAGGCTCGCTCAATATGGCCTTCGGTGCTCGGGTTGAAATTCCTCAATAATGATGAGGCAACACTCAACTGGCTGTTGATTCGTGGGGCCGTCTGGATCTCCTGAAAACTTCGTTCAGCTGGGTTGGAAAAATTTCCAAACTGCCGACGGTGCAGTGGGGAAGTAGAGACCTTGGATCACGCCTTCTTTTATTGCAGGGTGGTAGTGTCGTTGTGCAAGTTTGTTGAAGGTCTCATGGTCCGCATTGTGCGTGGAAAGTTCTTTGTCCTTGAGGCCAGTTCTGTTTGTAGCAATGTGGTGCCGCAGACGACGAAGGCTGAACAATACGTGTTCTTTTGCTTACTAGGGGTTATGAGTGTCGTGATTTGGACGACGCGTCGGAAGGAATTCTTCCCAACTGATCTTGTTCTTTCCGCATCAGCTTAAAGTCAAGATTAGGACGGAAAAGCGGCGGCTCACCACATCAGAATTTGGCAAATGGTCGGGGCGTTTCTGTCGAGTAAAAGGGGCTGACCTGTAGTGGCATTTTGATGCCGGTTAGGCATCAGGATATTGTTTTCTTGGGTTAAAATTTGACAACCCATGACAACCCAAAATAGACTCGTCTTGTGACTATATTATGCTTCGCAAGTCGAGTTGAGGAGGTAACGGTCGAACTCTCTGTCACTGAGCAGAGAGGAACCCAGACGAGGTTCCGCCGAAGGGTAGAGCCTCGTTCGGGGAGGTTGACCAACCCGATCCCGTTTATACGGGATCTATGGGCTATATTTGGCCGAGCCTACGAGCTCGGGAATACCCCACTTGAAACCCGGCCTTGTGCCACATCTATCCTTCGTGGGAGGTGGGGCAGGAAATACTTGTCACGAGTTTGCAGACGGTCGAACTCTGCCTCTGAACCTGGACAAGGCTCCGCCGAAGGGCAG